>JBAMHX010000007.1:22031854-22056419 GCA_037177515.1 Pseudomugil tenellus | reverse complement strand
GCTGTATAATGGTACAATCATTGGCTTTAAAAATCATTGATGAAAAACTGATGTGTTTAAATGTTTTGTGGCATTTTATAGATGGTTTATGAATTTATCAAAGTTTTATGACTAAGCAAATGTTTAAGGAGCTCAGCTTACCTGATCAAACAGCAGTCGCAACTGTCTCTCAGATTCTCCCACCCACTTACTAAGGCAGTCGGCTCCCTTCCTCATGAAGAATGACACCTTCCTTTCTCCTTGACTGCACTCATTGGCCAGTGCCCTTGCCACCAAGGTTTTCCCAGTGCCAGGGGGCCCGTAAAACAGACAGCCCCTGTAGAAGAGTTTAAAGCAAAGTTAAGACTGAAATGACATAAACAAGCTGAGAGTAAGGGAAGGAAAGTCAAATATCTAAAACTAAATGTTCATTCACCACTAGTGTAATCAGATTTTTACTGAATAATTTCCCTGACTCCATTTCATTGGATTGTAAACTATAATCTGAAGTTCTTTCACACAAGAACACCAGAAGTTATTTAAGAAAAGTCCTAAAAATGTTTTTTTTTTACTGCAGATTTGATTAACACAGACATTAGTGGGGAGCTTTTTATGTCAAATATGCTCTCAGTTAGAAATTTAAAAGAGAATACCAGGAAACAGCAGTCTAGAGAGTGCAGGATGCAACATGTGATGCAGAAATCAGACATATTTTCTGTACAACACACTGAATGCTGCACAAGACGATTTACTGTGTTGATATGAGTAAGGCATGTATCAGAACTTTTGTATTAATCATTATAACTGGGGGCAGGTATAACCGATATGCGTTTTTCTTAAAAGCTTCCTTATATGAAGTTCCAAGTGGTCCAAGCTGTTGCTGTCCAGTGATGGGCGTACACTGTTGACTAGCCAATGAGTAGCATATGTGGTTGTGTATCAGCAGAAGCAGACAACACTTTCCCACAAGAGCTAAATACCCGCTGTAAATGTATAACGTAATAACCTCCCCATACTCCTCTGCTCTTCTCACTTTTGAGGTACTTTAGATAAAAGTGTCTTAAATTAATGTACTTACTGGAAAACTAACATCTTTACAGAAAAAACTAGTTAGGAAATGGACTAAAGAGAAACCACTTGTTTTTAAAGAGTTTAAACTACGGATCTGAATGAATATTAAGATTTACATTTAATTTAAATGTAATTCATTAAAACGTCAACACAATGTTGACATTTTAAGTAAAAGGGACATTAAAACTGTACAAGAGCTCATGCTTTCACAAAGTTAGAACACATCGTTCAGCTTCCATTTGATTCTTTTATTTTAGAAAAAGCTTTTGGACAGGAAAAACACATATCTAACACATTTGTAACATCTGATGTGTCCAACATTTCTTCTACAAAAACACACATCGTTTACCTTGGTGGTTGTATTCTGAACCTGTCAAAGACCTCCGGGTAGAGAAGAGGGAACACCACCATCTCCTTAAGGGCAGAAATGTGTCTGCTTAAACCTCCAATGCTGTCAAAGCGCACCTATATCACATGTAAAACAGGAATGTTAGGCGTCTACCATCGTATATCCTTGATATAAAATATGGTATTTAGATGAACTACCAGAAGCAGACCTTAATGAAGACATTCAGTCTAACAAATAAGATGATCTATCTGTCTGTCTGTACCGTCTTGTCAATGTGCATAGGGTCCACATCAGCAAGGCTGGCTCCAATCTTCATCCTGTCCTTTTGGATCCCCAGTAGGTCTTCTTTAACAAGATTCATTGGCAGACATCTTCAGGAACAAATGTGAAAGACATCAAATCATGACCCCATGGACCTTTTTCATTTATAAATATTACAGTAGGGATTAAATATCACTTTACTGGATCATTTTATTCTCTTTTAAAGGAATCGGGACTCTTTCTTAAAAGGCAAGTTGTGGTGGTAGTATAGTGTAAAATCTGCACCTAATGATCTCACCTGTTCACAGACCTGCTCCTGGTTTTGTTTCTCCGTCTCTGAAATTTCTCCTCATCCGAAGAGGAAGATGTGGAGTCGCTACTGTGGATAGCATGTCTCCTTCTGCCAGGTCAAAAACATTTTCTCTTAAACAAAAAGGATCAACATCATTTGCAGCAACACTGTTGGCAAGGGCAAAAAGATTGCAATGCAATTAAGTTTAAACTATAAGCATCACCATTACTCATCACTTCTAAATTGTTACTGAAAAATTAACTGCATAAAGTACTTTGTTGTGATGACAATGGGATTTACTTCACAACGGAGTGGAGAGGAACTGAAGCAAACTATCATGTTTTTAAAACTTCATTCACATGCATCTAAACTCACTGATGAGTTAGGAAAAATATATATTTTCGACGGTTCTGCATGAAGAACTAAACACAGAAAATTAAATGAGCAGGATGATGTTTGGTTTACCAAGTCAAGGCAAGTTTATTTGTATCGCACCTTTCATGTTTTCATCATCTAAATACTTACCACCAGGGTTGCAACGACTTGATTTTACCTTATAGTCATGATTTCATATCATGACTCGTCATGAAACAAGTGAAATTGCTGCAACCCGGTCACTTTTGAACACATACCAAAACCGAATAATAACTCAACTGTGCCACCTGCCAGCAACCATGAGAAAAACAAAGACAGTGCCCCAAACCATCCCGGACTGATAAAAACAAGTAGCGGGGGTCTTACCTCTCAGAACTACTCCTGAGGGTGGGAGGACAATTGAAAGAAAAGGGGGAGAAAGCCATTTTTGGATGGTTTTAATGTCCAATGATAACCAAAAGTGTCTGTAAGATATTGCTATTAGCTTTCAAGTAATTTTAAACTAAAGTTTGGCTAAATGCCTTTCCTTGAATCATAAAAAGACTGTATAAGCCATGAGGTAATACAGAAGCTGTTAAACTGGGAATCACCTGCGTGCAGGTTTATCGCTACAGAGAAACTATTATTCTGTTCTGCATTAGCAAATCAGTCTACTGCAAAAGTTGGCAATTTTATCTTATTGATACGTCATCATAGAGTTGGCATTTTTACATTTACTATAGATTTTAATGGCAGAACATGCTAATGAAAACATTCACAACTTGACAGATATTTATAAGCAAATTCTCCATTTCTAATTTTAAGATGGCTTTGTGTTGCCATACTAACCTGCTGGTTCTTCTCCTGTTATAGGGGCTTCTAGGAGCTGTGGAGCTGAATCCGAACCTGCATCTGGCAGGGGATGAGTGCTCCTCAAAGTACATGCTGCGTTTCCTGGGCTCTCTGGGTTCTGAGAAAGAGTCAACAAACTTCCTGAAATGTTGCGATACCAAAGTAACACAAAAGAATAATACTTTAACTATATTCACATGAAAAAGTGAAGCTTTTCAGCTGATTTTGTTACAGTAGGCTGTGAAAAATCTGCTTTATTGGTTATTATTTGGGATTTAGTAGAAAAACGTTACGTATGTGTGTAATAAATGTCCTTGTATTGGTGAAACTCGAACTGAATGATTCAATCTATGAACAGAATCGTTGCTTTGAACAAAGGCAGTACCATCTTGTGGGGCCTGATAGCGAACCACAGTCTTTCTCTGTCGGAAGTCATAGCGTCGTTGGTTTTCTTCTTCCTCATCTTCACCATCCTCATCTTCTTCTTCCTCCTCCTCCTCCTCCTCATCATCATCATCCTCCTCCTCATCTTCATCATTATCATCCTCATCCTCTACTGAGTTAAAGACAAAAAGAGAGTAAACATCTTAAAAAGATGAATAAATGAAATATGGCGGTTATCTAAATATAACGTATTGGAAATCAGTTACGAAAATTGAAACGTGAAAGTATTTCCTAAAGAAAAACTTCTTTTCAAATTTGTATTTAACTGGAAAGAAAGACATCCTCGCTCTCTCTCTCTATGTGTGTGTGTACCGACTAACATATCCATCTCACCTTTGTTCTTCTCCTCACTTTTTTTACTCTCTGCACTTATCTGCCGAGACCGACGCATCCTGCCACTGCCGTACACGCTGAGTTGCTAAAAGGGATGAAAAAAGGTTCCAGTCAACTCACTGTTTTCAAGCTTCACACATAATATCACAGTAACAATTAGTGTGATGACAAAAAAAAGTCTTATATGGGCCTCGACCTCTTCTTTAGTGTCTCTGCCCCTCACTCGACGTCTCATTTTCTGCATGTCGTCCATCTTTTGGAGAACAGCTTCAGCAGTGCTGAGGAGAAGCAATGAATTCAGAGGCTGTAATCAAAGTTTGTGGTTTAATCCGTTATTCGATCCCAAGTCCCACAACTACAGGTTGGAGTGTTTGGTTCATCCTACTTGAGCCAACAAGTTGTTTTTTCCCCTCATTTTTAACTGGTGTGAAGTTTGCTGGACTCACTTGGTGATGAGACGATCATAGAGCACTGATTGGTTGCGAGAATCCAATTTGTATCTAGTGATCCGAGAGCTTCGTCGCACAACCCGATCATCCTCCTCCTCCTCTTCTTCCTCAGTATCTCGGCTCCTAAGATTAAAGCGACACCTCTTGGGTGTGGATGACCCCTCCACTACATCTGGAACATCTGAGGGGTGGAAATATACAACATTACTTAATAATTTGTTGCATTCTCTATTATTAGCCCAGAAATCTGTAATCTGCTCCACCTGCTTGCTGCTTTCCAATGGATGCTTTTCCTTCTCTCTGCTGTCTGGGTGATTTCCTGGAGACAGTGAAAAGGAAGCCATAGATCTGTTGCTCGTGCTCTTTCATTGTATTTAAGCTTTCACAAATGCACATAGCTGTTTGGAAAACTGTCAAAATGCAAGTAAGATTTCTTCAACAGGAAAAAAAACTACACAATTAAACATTATCTAAACAAAAGTAGTTATAAATGGATGATAAAGAATCTAACCTTTAATTGTAATATTGTCGTTTCCTCTGTTTAATGAAAACATAATGTCCTGATATCTGTACACTTAACCCCTGTCTCCCTTCATATTATCTCCAGTGTTTAGGGCACTTTATACAGACAATCTCTTACAGTGAAGCCATTTTGTAAGCTGGAAACTGCAGAGAACATGCATGTATGGTGCTATGATGCTCATGTATTAACAGCTTGTGCATTACCTGGTACAGTAGCCTTCAGCTTTGGCTTCATCTAAAGGAGAACTGCTCTTATCCATGCCAGCAAAAGAGACCTCAAGTTTACTTCTTTGACCTCTGGTCCTAAGAGAATGATAGAGACCACCTCCCTCTTTCTGGTTAAGCTCAGCATGACCCTAGTGAAAGCACAATGAAATGAAAGTTAACACCACAAAATAGGACGTCAATATAGAAACTCAAAAACCACACTACTGTTATTGTAATGCTTTGACATCAATTTAATTGGAAGTATACTTTTAAAATAAGTGTGTCTATACTATATTATGTAAAACCACACATTTGATGGTAGCAATGCCCCAAAACTACAGGAAGCCTTCCTTCTGCCTCTTATGTTCTCTGTAAATTAACATATATATAGATGTACATTTACATGTGGGGCTGCAGCTTACATTTGTTTTGCAAATACCTCACTAAAAGCCCACTTATGAGTCTCAGATGGTTTGTAACTCATTTATTACACTGACTGATCCCAAAACCATTGAAAGAACGAACTGCGAAATCTTGTAATCGATTTAAGTAAATGTTTTGAAACTGCTGCAATAAAACTGCAGCAGCTGCAAAACTTTGCCTCAAGAAACCAGAAGAAATTTAACTATTACTCGATCGATAATTTACATTGTTACACACGTTATTAAATAATGAACAAATAGCACTAGTTCTATTAATCGTTTGCATCGGCATTTGCTAACTTAAGAGACATGTAACTCTGTCCTCTGTTATATGCTTATTATGCTAAGCGTTTGACAACAAACAGTTAATAGCTGTCCAATTATGGGCATAATTTTAATAATTATTCCCCACAGCTTAAAATTGATGTTAGATGTTGAGGCACATTTGGATATTTTCCCCCTCGGTGTTGTAGCTACATGATAAACTGCATAAGCAACTCGCTAGTTAGCTAAGAGGTAGCAAAACTAGCACACTAAAGTCGTGTTTACCTTTAATTTATCCACCAAATGCCATTCTAGCTAGCTAACCAGATGGGTACGTGTTTTTCTTACATTAGCCGAGATGTTTTCAGGGCTGCTGCAGCTGTCATTAACGGACCGGGAGGACCGGGTAAGTCGGGCGGACTTTTTCTGCGACGCGGGAAACAGCGACAGAAACTCGGAGCTTGTATCCAAATCAATTGTCCTCCTCTTCGGCGTAGTAGCAATCGGTTCAGCTTCGACACTGCCGCTGCTACGTAGTATCACCATCTTGACTGCTGATCAACCGTATATCCAAATATGCTGAAAAATCAATTGATATCGTTGGAGTTTATCGTTGCGCCAACATAGCTATGATAACTGCGAATATCTACCAGCTGACACACTCTAGCTCCTCACTACACCCTTGATTTCTGGCGCCATAAACGTCATCGGAGGTTATGAGGAAAGCCACTGTGAGCTGCCGCAGAAAAAAATAGATCTCTTACTAAAATTGTGGATTAACTCAAAATATAAAGGTGATCTAATTTTTAATTGACCGTTTTTGCAGTTAGTTTCACTGGTCGCCATAATAATCACGCCTGATGCTTAAACAGTTATTATCAACAGTAAAGCAAGCGGAGGAATACATAAATGCGATTTTACAAGGTGATCTGGTAAACGTTGAGCAGTGCGCGCTCATTTATGAGAACGTAGCCATAGACACAAAATAGACGTCTTCCTCGTTTCCATGACCGTAACAACGCATGCATTAAATGATAGACACAATTTCGATATCGTATTAATAACAAACAATGTACAAAGACCAAGTCAACTTTTTTATTTGAATATGTGACAGATACCAGAAGAGAAAATACAAATGTAAGAATTATTTCTAGCCTGAAAAAAAGAATGCATAAAGTAAAACTTCTTACAGGCTGCCATATAAATCTCAAAGCTTTCCACTGGATCCTCTTTACTCTCTTCCTTTTGATGTTAAACTGTCTTGTTTGCTGGGAGATTTGAGAAGAAAACCCAAGTTCTCTAAAAAGGTGAAATTACAACTTGATTTCTAAAAATCAGTGCACTGCCTTTGAAGAAAGAAAGAGGATACAATGGAAGACTTGACATTTTCCTTGTGAGAACCCACATTCCTGTTCATTTGCACAGTAGTCAACCGTCACATTTCAGACAACCAAGGTATGTGTTGGAAAACAAGGCCAATTAGTATTTAAAACCCTAATCTACCATCTCAGGCCAATTATAGTTTGATCAATGTATCCTTTAGAAATTATGTTTAAAGTAAACATCTGTAGAGCCAGCCAGCTGTAGTCAGCAAGCAGTCTGAGAAGAACTGGGTTGCTGATTGTAGACTATCTTCTTGGAGTGGAAAAGGACAATCATAAACACATATTGTTTGAATAACCAAGGTTTTTTTTAATCTGTCATTAGACTATTGGCGACTGTGCTGGGAAGTCTTTGTCTTGAAATGTGGCCACAAGCCGCTGCCATCAGAGAGGATGTGTTTATGCAATGGCTGCCAGGTAGTCTTTAACCTCCGCTGGGGTGAGCCTTTTAAAGCCAGCCTCATTGCAGATTCCCACCTCGATGTTCTCCTCCGTCATCTGACCTTCGAAACTCTCCTGAAATACAAAGATGGCTAAATTTTAGTGACTGATGTGCAGGGTAATTTTTCTAATACATTATCACAACATATAAGAGTAAAATAATAATAAAAAAGATAAATAAATAAATCTACCTTCAATGTCAAGATTGCTGTGTGGATGGCATCTTCTAACTCCAGGTCATTGTTATACCTGGAAAGCAATGAAGACATCACATTAATTATGTGCATCCTTAAAGTCTGTCATTGCCATATCTAACATATCAACAACATATTTCAGGATAAAAACCATGTTAGGAGATTTTAAAAAGACATCTACATTACTACCCAATTGTATTTTCATTAAATGACTAAAAGTGATATGTTTGAAACTCTTGGTACATGAGCATTTCGTCATCAAGCTAACTGCGCTAAATAAAGACAGCCAAATCTCACATAAAAAGTAAAATTCACAGATTGAATATTTATATTTACACTGAAAATAATTCTTCAAAAATGACAGAATTGCACCTTTTCTCAAGGAATGTTTTTCCATTAACATAGTTCTTCCCCATGGCGGTGGCTTTCCATGCAAAATATGCCCCCTGTCAGACACAAACAAAAGATTAAAGCTGGTAAAGTTGCTAAC
Organism: Pseudomugil tenellus; assembly: GCA_037177515.1. Lineage (NCBI taxonomy): Eukaryota > Metazoa > Chordata > Actinopteri > Atheriniformes > Pseudomugilidae > Pseudomugil > Pseudomugil tenellus. Next base: position 22,048,113 of record JBAMHX010000007.1, on the reverse strand, counting down.
TCTGGTTAAAAGAGGTGATAGAATGAAGATTAGACTTTATACTAGACTCTTGAAAAACAACATACAGAGGGGTCGGACTGGAACAAATAGGGGTGGTCCTCATCCCATCCGGCTATCAGCAGTGACACGCCAAATGGACGCACTCCACTAGAGAGGGGAAAAAGCTAAATCGTTAGAAACTGATAAAACTTCATGTGAAAACATTTAGAGCTAAATCTTGCCTCAAGTAGGAGGAGAAATATTAGTCCAGGTAAGAATAATAACAAGCAGATGTGAAATAATCAGGTTGGGTGATATGGTCAAGATAGTATATTCTATATAGATTTTATTCGCTACATTGATTTTAATTATGTCAATTTGAAAATGATAATAATAACGAAAGAAGGAAAAAAAGTGTAACTTGGACTTTGGTGCCATTTTAATTGCTTTTCATATGGACACAGATGCTAAGATGCACATTTTCAGTTTGTCGCTTGCAATGCAAGAACTCCTGCATTGAAATGATTTTCATGCTTTCTGCAAACTGAGGTGTTAATTTGCAGTCGCGAAACAAATTAACTCATTAGCTGCCAAAGATGTCTTGTGACCTCTTTCTGAATCTTAACATTTCCAACCAAAGGATGTCAAAAGACATCTCTGGCATTTTAGTCTTTTTTTAATGTATATGGAAAGCTGACTTGGTCAGGTGCCAAGTGAACTGTGACTGTGAACTCAACATGCCATACACGCGCACTCCGAAGATGGCCCGAATCATCTCTCCACATCTTCAGTCAGAGGACTCAACACTCTGCAGTCCTGAAAGATGAGCCTAAACGCTCCCAAACGCTGGCACCACAGGGCTCTCTACTACAGCTATGACTGAATCCAAACCTTTTCCTGATGTAGTGTGTCCCTTTTTGTCCATTACTTCTCCAGTTTGGGAAGATAACATGATATCAGTTTCTTTAAGGCTTAGCTGATTCTCTGTTTCTGCTATGTTTCATTCCTCTGTATGCTGAGATACATTTTATTCCCCCTCTTTTAGGTTTCCTCTGGACAACAGCTTAAAGCTGCTCTACTGTCAACTAACAGATTTGAGCGTGCTGAGGGACACAGTTGACGGATCAGCTGAAAATGTGTCCTGGTGATTACCAGGAATTATGTCAATTTAATCCCAATTCCAGTTTTAAATCACCCTTTATTCACCCTGCACTGGAATGAATACAATCCTCCTGAACACAAGGGTAAAAATAATACAAGTGTGTGTAATAGCGTATCTTAGAGTGTGCCCACCCAGACTGTGTGTACTCCTGCATGACCGAGGCCACTCTCTGCACAAGCTGGCCTGTGGGAATTGGCTCCTGATACACCAGGTAGTACTGCTGCGCCAGCTTCCGTGCTCGCCGCACTAAAACCCTGCCAGGATCACAAAATGGATTACTTTATTTGGGAGTTTAATTAATATCAATCAATCAATAATAAGAATCCATTTGAAAAAGTGTAGATGACATTAACATTATGTGTTCAATTATGCATTTGGCAGCTAGGAAACATCACACAGACAACTAGATTAATACATGACTATCAAGCATGCCCACCTGTAGTCAGGCCCCATGCCACTGTAGACCATGCCTATATGTTTAGTGATGGGCTCCACTTTATGGACACTCTGTTCATCATACAGTATGGACTTTTGCTTCTTTTCTGTCGCCAGGACAACGCCATTGGAAGCTGAAAAGATATTAAAGTTAGAATTATCAAAAAAATCTTAGTTGAATATAAGTTTTCCCAAACAAATTAGCCATGTATAATCTTCACAATGACTGGTGAACAGTAACTTTTTCATTGGCCTGGTTGTGGTGTTATGTGAAGAGATTTATCCATTTATGTTATTGCTTCACATTGCAGCTGATTTAATCAAATGAAAATCTAAACAACGGAAAAAATAAATCTAGTATTCCATGCAATGTTAATCCATTACCTTAAAGCAATACATATGCAGAGATAGCATAAATGGTTTGGGTTTCAGTATTGTGCTTTACTCACTAATAGTAATCCTGCAGCTAAACATTTAATAACTTCTAATTCACGTAATTTATTAACAACAATCAGGAGAGATTGATTAATGCTTAATACATTTTTGCTTCCATGCTGTCTAATCCAATCTACACATTTCCCGGACTCCTCACCTTTGATGCCAACTGAAGGAGCTCCGGCTGCGACGGCTGCCAGCGCATATTCAATCTGGACCAGTTTGCCAGAGGGGCTGCAAAGGGACAAAGATAGTACTGTATTATTATGCAGAATGTTGAAAAACAGAAAATATATTCCAAACATATGTAAAAAGGTATTTGGTTTGGACTCTAATTAATCTATAAAAATTAACAAAGACGAAACTGAAAGTAAAAAACAGAAATATCTGACTCATCTTAGCTACCCTAATGCAAGTTAAGTATCTGAAAAAGAAAATGTTCTGAAATAGAGTCGTCTGTCTGTTCAGTTAAGGTTTCGAAATAAGCTACTGTATCCATGTTAAACTACATCAATACTAAAAACAAGGATTCCTATCATTTGTCTTAAATAGCCGTTAGCTACTATGCTAACAGTCGCTGCCGATTCAATCCTAGGCAATGACAGTGCATCAATTAAACCTGATTGAAATCTTCATCTGCAAGTTCAATTACTCCGTGTTCCATTAATTTAATCAAACTATTAATGAACACTAACCGCAAAATGTTATAATTTTCAGTGCATTTTTGTAGATATCAGTATTTTAGCTAAGTTTACCTAAATGTGGTGAGGGAGAAACTGTAACCACGTTCCGCCATCTTGACTTCTTCTTCTTCGGTTAGTAAGCTGCAGAGTCCCGAATAAGCTCGGAGTGTGTGTGTCGCCGCCTGTAAACACAATGTAACCACGACTAACACTACTGCAACTTTGAAAACTCTAAAACGAAATGTCATATGTTCAAGAATAACTTGATAACATTCTCATTATGCGCCAAAAATTACAAAAATATGTATTTATGATTTATCAATTTTAATGTAACCCAGAAATATTTTCGTAGTCTTACAAACCCAATGTTGAACATATTTTTAACAGGGCATAAATCATCTAGTTTAATTTTTTAGTAACTGAGTAAAACATATTTAAACATATAGGTTATTAATATGTGTTCAGGAGAATATAATAACAGGAGGACAAAATGGAAGTTTTTCCTTAAAAAATCAAATAAGATAAAAAACTGATAAATGCTGTTTGCAATTTTTGCCGCTAGATGGTAGTAACACACCAAAATATAGTCAGTGTTACCAAATATGACAAGAAGAAGAACAGTGGTCGCGGTTTAATGACGTCACACAACCCAGTGACCGACAGCAATTTGACATGTTGGAAACGTGTCGACAACAAAAATGTTGAATTTAGGTGCATTGGTTCACAGCCTCAGATGTTCTTTGTTACACATTGAAAGCAGACTTCTGCAGGCGGCTGGATTTGATGCAAACCTTGGTGAGTTTACTCTCACTGCTTATATTTGGTCTGCCCGTCTCTCACATAAAGCATTAACTGTTTTGTATTGTTATTCGCCTTCTGTGTGCAGCTCCAGCGCTGGCGATAAATGGCCCCAGCCTTCTGCCTCAGTTAAACCAGGATGATCACCTGGAGGAGGAGCAGAGCCCCAATCAGCCCCCAGACATCTTGGACAGCATCCTTTGGATGGCAGTACCCAAAAAGCGACGCACCATAGAGGTCAACCGTTGCAGGAGGAGAAACGAGAACAAACTTATTAAAGTGAAGGTATCTGTATTTCCTCGAGCCTTTCAGTCCCCAGTAAATAATATTTACCTATGTTGATCACCTATGTTCTGGTCTGCAGAAGCTTTATGTTCCTTAACACTGGCAGTTGTACGTACTTTTCAGTTGAATGTGTTTCACAAAACACTGAAATGTCACACAAACCAGATGCATCAACTATAACTTATATTGCAATAAATTGCAAATCAGACTGCTTAAGTTTTACCTATATATGATGTAATTTAATTATTCAGAAACTTTAACCTACATAGCAATGCCACAGCTGGAAAATGTTATTAAGCAAAGTTTAAAACTTTCAATAAAAGTTTAATTTCAAGAAAACCACCAGCTGCTTTGATTCTTATTTATTCAGATATAAGTACTCATAAATCCCTACTGATGCATATAAGTCATGTTGGATTAATAAAAGTATGGCAAGTAATTTGCTAAACTGTTGCATTTCATGGCATTAAATCATGTTGATTCTTTGTTTCTCAGAACAACATTGAGCCGTGTACAGAATGCGGCCACATGAAGCAGAAACACATCTTGTGTGGCTTCTGCTACGCTAAGGTGCGCAGAGAGACTGCTCTGATTCGCCAGCAGATTAACGCAATGGAAGGAGGCCCACTGAGGGCCCCCACTGTGGAGTCTGTTGTCATGTACGAGGGTGAAACACCAAGTGAGCAGGACAAAAACAAGAGGATAGTGGAGAGGGCCAGGAAGAGGCCTGCCTGGTTCAGCTACTGAAGATGCGTTAATAAGGCTGCTTGATAGAGTTTGATTGAGATTTATTACTGTGGGAATAGAAAATGTGCATCAATCAAAATAAAACAAGCTTTATAAATATGTAACCATTACGTACATTTTCAGTTACTTCTTTAAACATGGTGTATAATTAATGTGTTGCTACTCTGAAATATCCACAAAGTCTTTTTCAGTTTTTGGCATCTTTTTTGGGACTATTTCAAATGATTGTTAGACTTTCAGTCAAGTTTAAAAGAATAGAAGTAATGCATCATCTTAAAATGATTACAATAAATTAATTTTCTGGGAAAAATACTTTGTGTGGATTTATTTAAATGTGTTTTTGTTTTTTTGTTTTTATCGTAGCTTAAAAGTGATCAACTTCTACTTCATGACTGTCCCCTTTAGGACAATTCAGAGGCACAGTGACTCTGCAGTTAAGAGTTTTCACTAACATAAGAAGCTACCTGCTCTGTGGGAAAAAAATATCTGTCATTACATCCAGACGCACTATATTTTCCCATATCTTTCCACACGGATGGAGATACAAACTTAAAAATAAAACTGCATACATAAAGTTGCTCTCCTGTGATGGACTGGTGAACTGTCCAGGGTGTACTCTACCTCTCACCTGATAACTAGATAAAGTCCAGCTGCCTGCGACCCTGAATTGGATGAAGCGGTTAAGAAAATGGATGTGTGGATACAGTTTCTTTTAGCTGTACTAGTTAGGGCTTTAAATTAAACCAAATGGTGACTTCCAGTTAAATATAACTCCCTAATTTGATCTGGGATCACATGAAACTGCTTGTGAGAATCCCATTCAGCACTCAGCTGGATGCATCCATTTGGCTCAACATCACAGAAATGTCTGAAAGGATGTCTGAGGACATTCTTTACGACGTGATAGAGGAGAAAAATGGAAATAAAAACTGGGCATTTAATGCAAATATTTTAACTCGCCAGACTACTTCATACACAAAGGAAAGAAGACCCAGTATGGTACAAAACGTTGCATTAAAGTGGTTTGCTGGAGTCTTGAACAATGTGCGAGCCGTCATCTTCTTTTCCTTGTGGACTCCATATTTTTTAGCTCAACATCCTAGGAATTATTACAAGATGCCAATGCTTTTTGCCTTACTTCATACACAGAGACACATCACTGACGACTGCATAGCTCCTATTATTTCTATGAATAGTCGAGGTGTGAATGGGCTTCCAAACACTCTGCAGTAGCACCATGCACTGTGTGAGAGAAGAGGTTCCTACCTGAGAAACTCTGATTTTAAGGAAGGTGATTAATGGAAGGACAGCGACCACACCTGCTGTATGAAGCTGATATTTAACTGGAGGACAGAGAAGTATAAAGATAAAGACTTGATGTGGGGATAATGTAAAGGTTCAATTCACAACTTTTATTCCTTCTCATCCTCTATTAGCTAAAAGGAAAACGGCTGTGATCTGTAATTTGGTAAAAAAAAAATGCAACCAGTGTCCAGTAACATGCCTGCAGGACTTCATAGGCACACCGTTAAAAATCATTTTAAATGAAAAGATACAAGACATCACTATATTTGCTATGTTGCAGGTGGACGTCATCAAGGTCAAGTACAATCAGACAGAAGCAGATGGACAAGAAGCTTCAGCTACAAGTCAAACTTTTTGCTAATCTGAGTCCCAGATGTGACGTTCTGTCAGCGAGGTCGCAACACATATAGAGGAGAGGCTCAGTCAGAGGCAACTTTTAACTTAGATTTCCACTTTAAATACTAGAATTAACTAAAGATTTGAACTGGACTTTAAAAACATACATCCAGATGATGTCCTCATAGATGTTGCATGTTTATTATAGTAGTTTTATAAAATAATTTCTTGAAATAACCAATAATCTAATAATAAAGGATTATTGTGTAGCTTGTTATAATCTGTAAATTGTTGTCAGAAGAAATTTCCCTACTTTTAAATGTCTTACATACTTTAGATATTAATATTGGATGCTTTTATGTCAAATGATTTAAAATCCTTTTAAACTTTTTTCTTTCATGTAATTTGAGCGTCTGTTAATCTGGATACATGAACATGTTATTCATGTTTCCAGTACACATATTTGATGACAGCAACGTCTTGTGGTAAGTAAGTAGCGGTGTAAACAAAACACAAAGACAACCTAGAATTAGTTGTATATAAAGATAAAAAAAGAATTGCATGTGATGGGAGAAGTCTTTTCTGCATCCAGCTCATGTTTGCCAAAATGAATACATAACAGAACCAAATGAAAGTGCTAAAAATCTTAATTGTTTCATTACAAACATGTTAGTGTGAAATTCTCAGTGTTGTAGTATTTTTTATTTCACTTATTTGATAATGCAATACTTTGTACACGTGCACATTTAATAAAGCCCAGGTCCGTGATGGTTATGAAGCTCCCACAGTACTCTGTCATTGAAGGCAGAATAGAAATTTACACCTGTGATAGAAAAACAAGCAAACCAAAAATGGACAAACCTGTTGATTTACTGTATTATACATGTAAATAGATGTGATTATGACTGAGTCATACATGGAAGATGTCCATGGACATAAGCCCATCAACACATTCCACTGAAACAGTGTCTTACAGGATTTTTCAGAGACTGACGCAATAATGGTGTCAAAATACTGATTTGTACTTAATTTTTTTTATTGTTTTGGCAATTTCCTGATAATTTTTGGTTCTTTATCACAAAGTATTTCTTTAATGGGAGCTTTAAAATCATATAAAGTATTTTAAAATATCTGTATATTTTGTTCATTTTGAGAATCCAAGTTGAATGTTTTCCTTTTAACATTTTACCAAGCTGGAGCTGAAAAAAAAAAAATTTTTTTACTCGTATGTATCTTATATGGATATCAGCTAATGTATTTTAGTGCATCTTACGTTGATGTGCAGTTGATTTAAAGCTGGCATGTCTTACTTGAGCCCTCTGATGTCAGGTTAATATTGTGCATTCCTTCAATTCTGAGATAATAGATGAGTCTGTCACAGATATGGAGCGTCTTTTAGTTAAGATTCACTTTAAGGTGTTTGCATAACAATCCTTATATGTTCAAGGGTAGAAAAAAAACAAGTTTTCATCCCAATTCCAGATACTCACTCAACACACTTTAAAGTCATCTGAAAATGCCAGTTTATATTTCCTTTTTTTTGTTACTTTGTGTGATTCTGAGCTTTTCCAGTTAATATGGCTTCCTCTGCTCTTTTGTGTTTCTGCATGGCGACTTGCAGCTGCCAGTACTTGAGGTATACCCACATAAGGCTTCCATTCTTCCTTTGGTCCATGTTTAGCAGGTCCGCACAGTGCTTGTCTCTCTTAAAAATATCCTTCAGGTCTGACTCTAGATCCAGTTCAGCCCCAATAGGCTCTTTGACAACCTTTAGCAGTATGTTTTTTTCCATCTCCAGCCTCTGATCTCGAGGTTGGATGAGGGAGCAGTAGGCGTTCTGACGCTCCATGAGCTTCCCTTCCAGCTCCTTCAGTGTGGCTGTGGCACGTTGGTGCCAATCGTTCTCTCTTTCCAGGGCTTCACGCAGTGCAGCACCGGCAGCGCCAGATGTCACCAACCTTTGCTTTTCTTTATTTATTGCCTCTCGCTCCTTGTAAGAGACGAAGACAAAGTTTTGGTTTATGTAGAAGAAGCTACAGGTTAGACAAGAAACATACACGAGAATAAAAGTGGAGGATCAGTTAAATTGATAAGAGGGAGAAAAGAGCAATAAGATGCACCATTAGCGCAACAGAACAAAGAAAAGAAATCAAGGTCTGCACCTGTTCCAGACGTTTTCGCTCTTCCATAAGCTGATGAGTCTGTGAAATCAAAGCCTGTTTGTAACCTTTCACCCTCTGTCTCTCCTTCTCCAGCTCCAACTCAAGCGTAGCTGCCACCCTGCTTCGCTCTGTTAGTGTGTCTCGGTAGCGTGTCTCCATCTCGCTTTTTATTGTGGATACATCCTTCTCATATTGGGCTTTAACCTCCTGGATCTCCTTCTGAGATTCTCTGGTCCAGATCCAACCTGACATGATGATGGAAGACATAAAGAGGGACAATTTTAAGTTATGTAATCATGTTGTTGTGATGAGCGGAGTAATTGTTGCACACTTGTGTCTTTGTTGTCCCTCAATTTAAAGTTATTTAAGGTAATGGCAATATCTTTATAAACAAAAAAAAATCTATTTACAGAAACTTCTTAAAATATGGAGCTTTTTATTCTTTTACCCATTTTGTAAAAAAAAACCCACATTAAAAAATAATTCACATGCTAGTGATTATTTTAAATGCACTTTGTGTAGATTATGGAATACAAACTAAAGCGATAATAAGAAAATGAACATTTTGACAGAGAAATGTTAGAAACTTCAACTTTATAATATAATAATAATAATAATAAATTGTATTTCTTGGTGGCTTTCTGTATCCAAGGTAAATCTTACACAAAAAGTTAGATGAGAATTAAAATGAAATGAATACATAAAGATTAAAACATCACAGAGCAAACAGTTAAAATGTTAAAGTGCATAGGCCAGTTTCAACAGATGGGTTTTAATTTTCAGTTACAAGAAGATTAATATAAAATGAAAAGGCTGCTCTCCTCTGTGTGACATTTAAATCACAAACTTCTCGACATATTTCCTTGTGTAGCTTACGAAATGCAGCCAGTCCCAGCATGGGAACCAGTAGGGCATAATTCCATTGGTTGCCATCACCAGCTGCTGCCCCCCTCCCTCTAGGGTCTGGTTGGATGTTCCATCTGGGGGGGTCATTCAAGTTGTTCATGGAGGCTGCTGTAAACATATTAACACGTACTGTAAACCAAAGCATCAGCAAAAAGGCAGTCATATCTCGTTTGATTTTTATACATGACTCAAGCAGTATTTGCTGTAAAACTTTAAAATAATACTGTAGCAGCTGATGACATCACATCATATAACTACAGATTTAGGTAACTGTGTCCACTGATACATTGACTTAGTGGAATAAAAGTGCATTTACAATTCTAAAAAAATAAAATGTAAAGTGTTGAATTGGTGATAATATATTAAAAGCAAAAGAAAATAGATTTGTTAAAGGTTTGTTTTGAATTAACTTGCTAGCTTTTACCGCAGACATTAACTGCACACCAGTGAGAGTATGGCCATGACTCATTCCTATGAAGTTTGACAGTCCACCTAAACACAAACAGCTAGCTGCAGCCTGCAGCTAACATGCTAGCTAACCTTTCTCATTGTGGCTCATGTCCGCTAGCGTATTTAATATAAACACAACAATGTGAGTCATGACTCTGCAACTTTATCGACATAGAAAGTATCTGTCAAATATACGCGGTTGACTCTCACCTTGAACGAAATGTCTAGGTCACTTATGCATTTGTTCCTACATGCACACCGATTATACAATTATCTCGCCTTGCCAGTCCATTTACCGGCAGAGGTTACATGAATGAAATAAGCTTACGCTTATTACAGTTATCTTAGGTGTTCATACTTTAATGGTATCTCCATTCATTGCATTTTCCATTTCTTGTATAATGTTTGAATGCACAAAGCTACTTCCAAAATGTTTTAAGTAATAAATATTATGTGAAAAGTAACTTTTATCCCCCTCTTCTGAAAGTGGTTTAGTCCAGTCCGACAGCATATTTCTTCCCCAGCATTGCTTTGGAAATCGTTCTTGAAACTGACAACATGGCGAGTGTGCGCGCTGCTTCCCGTCTTCTCTCGAAGAGGGTACTCTCTAACACGAAAGCAGTGAGTAGCAATAATTGGGCTCTAAATTATTTTGCTACATCTATGTCTATGCGTGCCATAATTTTATTTGTAGACACTTTTCTATATTATGAGAATGAAAATTCAGCTTTCGTAACCGACGAATTCTAGCTTGCGTAATCCATTATGTAGCATACATTTTCTCAATGTGACACTAAAGTAATTCAGCAAGTCAAACAAAGAAAGCTTTCCCTTTTAAGTTGTGCATCGTTACCTCTCTAACATTAATAAATGTAGCTCATGTTTCGGGAACTGATAAAGGTATTTTTTTTTTTATATTAAAGAGTTATAATCAGATGACTTTGTCGAAAGCTATATAATAGCTGTGACCTCTTAAAATGCATCTATTTAAACTAAAGTTATACCAAAGTGTTGTAGATAATTTAAGAATTTTAATTGATTACTACATCCTTTTATTTAGTAAAGTATTAAGTTAAAAAAGCAGTTAATAATAATTATGCAATGTATGAAGAAAAGATTTAAGCGCAATAGTTCAGCAGTGCATTTGACCACTTCTTGGATTGGGGACACTATAGAGGACAACAACCACAATGTAGTTTTCTTGTTTACATGGAAATGTTTGGATAGTTTTGTTCATCAGCTGCATGGGTAGAGACCTCCTCAAAACATTGCAGCCACCTAGTGACAACTTTGTGTAATTTAGAAAACGTGCCAACAAGCAATGATGGCCGCCTACCATGTAATTTATTTATAAACCTGGTAAAATCAAATATCCTAACAAGTAGTTTTTTCTTAAATTTTGTTATTGTTTATTTAATAAACGTGGAAAATAACATTTAGTCGTGTATACACGTGATATGTTAAACATCCCTACTCATCTAACTGATTAAAAAAGAAACTGATTTGGGGATGTACTCTGACTATAAATACCAATCATATATTCATGTAAATTATCTTAGTTTTAAAGGATGGGTAATTTGTTTTGCAGCAATTAGACAATTTTTGAACTTAATATTTTAATATGGCATTTGACTGTTGAAACATCATATCAAAGTCTCTGATTCAAACAATGTTTTTATATTAATTTTAAACTAAGCACTTCTGCTCCTAGTATGTCATGGCTTCCCTGGATGTATCATCAACTTTACTGATTAGATTTAAATGACTGACTTTATGTTTTAAAATGTTCAAGATGAGCCTTTCTCACTGACCATTAAAATAATATCTTTTCTAAAGAAATTTCTACTAGTGCGAATGCTTTTTGAGACTATAAGTGAGGATTTTCACAAATATTCCAGTTTACAGTTCTGCTTAATAGACTGTTTTACACTTAATGTATCAATGGATGTTTGAAAGTACCATGTCAGCCAGAGAAGAGATTTCTAATATAAGATGTGTTCAAATTAAACAGGATTTATTACCAATGATGAGCTGCATGTTTTCCAGTTGATAGATTTTTTTTCCAATGAATGGACTTTTGTTATCTGAACATATGCAGACTCATTGAAGTCATAAAATAACATTTTAATAGTTAACTCCTGAATAAGTCAAAGATGCCATCGATATGGTAAGCAGCCTCTGGTGAGTTGTCTAATTTAGTTTGGTTTGGGTTTCACAATATCATTTTACTGCAATACCAATATAAACAAGTCAAAAACACAATTCTGCAAAGACTATTTATAGATATATTATTAAAGTGCGCTCTGTTTAGAGAAAGCTCTGCTTGTGCATGTTCGAATAGACAGGTGCAAAAGTATAGCAGCTTTCCTTTATTACACTTGAGGTTAGCATCATACTATAGCATTTTATTGATTATTATCAGAATATCCAGCAGTGACATTGCATCTTTTCTTCATACCTGGCTACTTGGTTTTCTCTGATTTGAAGTCGTTTATTTCTCTCGTCAGGTCCCTGCTGCTGCAGTTCAGAGTTCAAGGAACTTTCACTTCTCCATCTATGGCAAGAAGAAAAGTGCTAAAGTGTCAGATGAAGTGAGTTCAACGCGCTGTTTTATCCACATCAGGATTGTTGGTATAAATGGATAGAATCGGATTCTTGGGATAAATTAATTTGGGATGCTTGTTAGTTTTTGTTTGAACTTCCATCTCCACTGTATGCCTTTGAGTAGATTCACCAACCAAGCCTTCTCTCTTTCACTATCATCAGATTTCCACCCAGTATCCAGTTGTGGATCATGAATTTGATGCAGTGGTGGTAGGAGCTGGAGGAGCTGGACTTCGGGCAGCTTTTGGTTTGTCAGAGGCCGGCTTCAACACTGCCTGTGTCACCAAGCTCTTCCCCACCAGGTCCCACACCGTTGCTGCACAGGTACAAGTTGCCAAAATGAACAACAGAATGAATCTCATTTTAGTTGCAGATGTGCGGTTTTATTTTTAGTTTCACGGATTTTTATTTTTTTTTTTGTACAAACATGATGCGTAGGGTGGAATCAATGCAGCTCTGGGGAACATGGAGGAGGATGACTGGAGATGGCATTTCTATGACACAGTGAAGGGTTCTGATTGGCTTGGAGACCAGGATGCTATCCACTACATGACAGAACAGGCTCCTGCCGCAGTAGTGGAGGTAAGATAACTACATTCACACTAGTGGTCAGTTTTGAAAGCCAGAAATCTTTACGTCTGTCGTCGTAGTTTTAATACCTAAAACTTTGTAAATGAGATTTATATTATTAACAATATTTGATAAACAGAAGTTTCTGTTTTTTTCCAGCTGGAGAATTTTGGTATGCCCTTCAGCCGAACTGAAGATGGGAAGATTTACCAGAGAGCCTTTGGAGGTCAGAGTCTCAAATATGGGAAAGGAGGCCAGGCTCATCGCTGTTGCTGTGTCGCAGACAGAACAGGACACTCGTTGCTGCATACACTTTACGGAAGGGTGAGCGTAGATGGATTGTAAAGTTTCTCTTGAGTGCCGTTTCGCTACATGCCACTTATCTGTCTGTCCTGACTTTTGTTCAGTCGCTTCGTTACGACACCAGTTACTTTGTTGAGTACTTTGCCCTGGACCTGCTGATGGAAGATGGAGAGTGTAAAGGCGTGATTGCTCTCTGCATGGAAGATGGGTCCATCCACCGCATCAGAGCCAACAACACTGTCATTGCTACTGGGTGAGACGTGTATTTAGTAAAACCGCACTGCTGTAAGCTGCCATAGAGTCATGATGATTATAAATTCAGAGATTTTATTTATTTATTTGCCTTAAGTTGAGTTGTGTTTTTCCTTCCAGGGGTTATGGAAGAACCTATTTCAGCTGCACATCCGCCCATACAAGCACAGGAGATGGAAATGCGATGGTGACCAGAGCTGGCCTGCCCTGCCAGGATATGGAGTTTGTGCAGTTTCACCCCACTGGTGAGAAAAGGAACTCATTTATTCATTGTCTGTACTGCTTAATCCAGTTCAGAGTTATGGGTAGCTGGAGTGTATTCCAGCAATTAGCAGATGAAAGGCAGAGGGGCGGGGGTCCTGGACAGGTCGCCAGTTCATCAGTGAGAAAATTAACTGAACAAAATGAAATGCAAACCTTTCCTGGTTGTACTTTGCCCTCTTGCCCAGTGATTGCTGGGAAAGGCTCCAGCTACCCTTCATTGGAATAAGCGGTACAGATAATGGATGGACTGGAATTAAATGCATACACGGAAAAGGATACATAGTTTACTTCAATCATATTTGCAAGTTTTACATTTTTTACTTTTCCTTTCTATTAATAAACTAGAAAAAGCCCAAAGTTCAAGCCTCATTTAAAGCTAATTCATCAACTTTGTAAATGGATGTAGATGAACAGTGTTTGTAAATGTTTTAGTTGAATGCTTGCAGTCTTTTTCCTTTGTTCTTCTTTTTGGCTATTTTAAAGTAATAAAAACACAGAAAAATCAGAGACTGAGGGGAAAAAAAGATGATTAAATGATGCACACTTCAAACTGTTATTACATTATATAAAGATGCTAGTTTACAATCTTTTACATGGACACTGAAAGATTTATTCTGTCTTGGATGCAAAAGCCAGAGTTGTTATATTTATTGTATTGTGGCTGCATGGAAATAAACACATCATGTTTAAAGCACTGAGCTGAAGGAGAATGTATTTCTAATGTTAAATAGATCATATGTGTGTTTCCTGTGAAATGATTGCAAAGATTTTTTAATCCTATACTTTCCAGCTGTTCTTTATGATATAGATCTGAGTTCTTATTTTTGTTGCATTTCTAATGAAGACAAATGATGTGAAGTCAGGTCAGAATGAGACATATTAACTTGTCTCAGAGAACTTTGCTGTATTTCAGATGACAAGGATCCATTTAACATGCTAATACTTACAGGAATCTATGGAGCTGGTTGCCTGATCACAGAGGGTTGCCGTGGTGAGGGAGGAATCCTGATCAACAGTGAGGGAGAGCGCTTCATGGAGCGCTATGCACCCAATGCCAAAGACCTGGCCTCTAGGGACGTCGTGTCCCGCTCCATGACCATTGAGATCAGAGAGGGCAGGTATGAACAGAGCCTGTGTGTGCGCTATTTAACTGTACATGTGTGAGTGCAGAAACTAAGCATGCCATGTTTTATTCCTCCAGGGGTGTTGGTCCAGATAAGGACCACGTCTACCTGCAGCTTCACCACCTGCCACCTCAGCAGCTGGCTACAAGGCTGCCTGGCATCTCGGAGACAGCCATGATCTTCGCCGGCGTTGACGTCACCAAAGAGCCCATCCCTGTCCTCCCAACAGTTCATTACAATATGGGAGGAATACCCACAAACTACAAGGGGCAGGTACATCCTTTTAATGATGCTTATTCCCTTCATTCAGTATCAAGCAAAGGGGTTAGAGATGATTGATTGTTTTTACTCCTCAGGTAATCGATCACACCAACGGTGAGGACAAGGTGGTGCCTGGACTGTACGCCTGCGGTGAGGCGGCATGTGCCAGCGTGCACGGCGCTAACAGGCTGGGTGCCAACTCCCTGCTGGACCTGGTGGTGTTTGGGAGAGCCTGTGCTCTCACAATTGCTGAGCAGCACAAACCCGGTAAAGACTCATGTACATTATTTATATTAGAATAAAATGTTATATATCAGAAATGGTATTTATTTAATTGAATTAACGTTAGTTTGTTTTATGATAAAACATTAAGAAACTTGAATAAAAAAAAAATAATCAGGACACTAAAAGTAATTCTACATTTCAGATATTTAAAAAAGTTGTTGATATTTGAGAAGTATTTATCCTTGTTTTTATAACACATACTACAGTTATTTTGTCAGTATTAAGTCCAGCCAGCAGCATTACCTGAGATCAGGGTTTTAGTACATATTGCAGGTTCTTCTTCTGAGCTGAAGCTGTTAATCTGGGTTCCCTGTGGGTCTTAAAAAAACCTTGAATTTTTGGCTATATCTCTATAACAATTCATCTCATTGACCTCAAATCAAGATCATATAAAAGGTCATGAGCTCAGGATGCATCCTGTCCTGTTGTCATACCGGGCTGGTTCAAAGTTTCAGCACCAGGTGGAGCTTTGTGACTGAATATGTGCGGCTTTATATCATTGTATTGTGTTTATTGGAGGATTGGGGAATAGGAGGACTTGGGGCGTTCGGGGATACACCTCTAGCCATCGCCTTTGACGGCATAGGCCTTGTTGCTGCAAGTTCTCATCTTCTTATATACATACTTTGTGTGTATTTGTGTGGTTCTTGCATGAGCCATAGTTTTTTTTTTTGTCACACTTCTGTAATAAACCAGTTTAAATAAAGTCAATCCTTTCACTTAACAAACACACACAGGTCAGTGAAATACTGCTGAAATGGGCATTAAATTCTGTCCTAAGTGGTCTTAAAAAGGTCTTAAATGTAACTTGTAAAAACGTTTGGTTAATGTTTCCTTATTTAGGAGAGAAACTCTCCCCCCTGAAGCCCAATGCAGGAGAAGAGTCTGTGGCCAACCTGGACAAGCTGAGGTT
>JBAMHX010000007.1:22010442-22022060 GCA_037177515.1 Pseudomugil tenellus | reverse complement strand
AAAACTCCTTTAACTTGGTAATCAATGAGCTTCACAAACATACCATAGTTTTCTGCTTATTTATAACTATAACTTTACAAAGCACTGTAAGAGGGAAACTGCATCTCCCATCTTTGGTATAAGTCTGCGGATTAGGTCATGTGATGTGGTTAGCTGCCAGTACAGTCAAAAGTAAATGTCTGCCTTTAGAATTAAAATAATTACACAAAGAATTGCAGGATATAATTATATTGTTTGATTATTATTGTTTGTTGTATTTAATGGGATGCTGCAGAACATTTCACATTGAAATTGATCAGAATATCTGGCTTTTCCTCCATTTTTCATAGCTATTTGATTGGAGTCTTTAAGGCTATCCGGTCTTCATGATGGTCTTCTGTACGTGACAAAATGTGACTAATCTGGTATGCACTTACAGTCAACAAGTTTTCAACACTTCTGAATGTGTGCAGAGAAAATTTAAAAGGAAGTTGTGGAAATCCCCACAGCTTTTGTGAATTGTGAGAAGACCATCCTTAGTTTGGTAATCCTCCATTCTTAGCAAAATGAAAATGAAATAGCAAAAACTACACTTTCGTGTTTATCGATCATCGCAAGAACATTTCAGGGTAAACAGATTGTTTGGCATAGAAACGGCACAGGTAAATACACACCTAATATGGGGGCTGACAAAGACTCCACTCAACTGTTGCATGTCAAAAGAGCTTTAACTTTAACCACACACATAGACCAAATAACTAGGGATCAGCTACAAGACACATTACTGCTGTGAATCCTGTAGGAAGCATACTTTTTATAAAATCAAAGGTTCATTTGACTAAGTTTGAGTTATTAAACAACTGTTGCAGTATTATTCTGAGTAGACCTCATTACACCCGGATCAGTGTCCTCCTGAGCAGCTGGTATCCATTAGTGATAACAAATACCATGCTGTCAGTTTGTGGTCAACAAAATACAGCTCGGTATCAGAAGCGAAGCAACTCTGATTACTTTTAAAGTATAAATGTAATTATTTATATTGGATCACAGCACATTTAGTAGTTTTCTAGAGGTTTACTCTGATTTTTTGAGGATCAGTAACTATTAGCAACCATTTTTTTTCTTTGAAGGGCACATAAAGCTCAAGATAAAGAACAGGAATGTGAAAGGCGTGACCACAGAGACCTCTTTCCTGAAAACCACCTCCTACGCCTCCACTATGCAATGTCAGTATTTGCAGGGCAAGCAGGTTATGGCTCATCATAACTACTGCATGGAAGATAAGCCATATCTTTTTTTCCTTTTAGCTTCCAAAATAATGGCACACCTGCTCTTAACTTCTCAGTATGTTTTCAAAGAGACACTGTTTGCCAATAGAGATTTGATCTCTTTACACAGATACTTTAAATGGGCAAGCGAATAAAAGAAGGTTAATTAATATTAGCTTAAAAGCTTTTTTCTTCTTTAGAGGAAGAACGTATTAAATTACATTATGCCGCCTGTAATTACATCATAATAAACCTCTACAAACATAATCAGGAGAAAAGAAGAAAAAAGAACAAAAACAATCTAACACTAATCAAATAAACAAAACAAGTCTTGAAGTCTCACGAAACTTAATGGATGATCGCAGGAAATAAGAGGGCAGAAGAATAACTTAGAGGATGACCCCTCCTCCAGCATCAATAGATAAGATTATATAAGTAGTGCTACTTCAATTCAATTTAAGTGATTTCTGCAGTTTGGTTAGTGGATTTCCTGCCTCTGCCTAAGTGAATGCTGTCTGTGTGTGTGTCTGTGTATAACTATCATCATCCTCCTCTCTCTGCATGAAATCAGTCATTGTGCAAAGCCCCACTTCCGTGAGAACAGAAGGGGGAAGATGTTTGTGAGATCACCACAGAAAGGAAAAATGAATACATCGATGATGAAAGACAGCACAGAAAAGACATCGAGCCCTGCAGGCTCCTCCTCCTCTCAAGGTCATAATCACTAATTCTCTGAAACAAGAAAAAAAATCAAGGTCACTGTAAAGTCAAACTGGTAAATCCAGAATTTAACGCTACAGTAAAATGTTTGTGCATCAACAACTGCTGTTTGACTTCACACAGTGGTATTTCAACCACGTAGAACTTCCCCGACTGTCTCCCCCAACCTTTCACACAATGAGTTAACCCAAAAGGAAGAAAAAAACTAGATATCAGGTTACACACATGCTACAAAACTGGTTTTACAATCAAGCTTTCTTGCATTGGCATGCGTGTTTTTCTTTTTAATCCTGTAATGCTGTACGTATTATATTTGATACATACAAAAGCAAAAACTTTGCTTAAAACCCTTTTATTAAAAAACAGAATGACATTTAGGTAGTCAAGATTCATATAACAAATGCAGCAGCATATAAACACTCTATATATTAAAACATCTCAGTGGTACTTTTTACTATTTCATTTGCCTAAACTTAAAATAAAATATGGACAGTTTTCTTTTTTTTACTATTCTAGATCAGTTTCTAGTAGACTGGAAAGTTTATACAATAGAGAACTTATTTAAAGATCAGATGTTAATTAAAAACAATTAGTTTTTTTATTCATCACTGATGAAAAGTTGAGTATGTTAAAAAAAATTCAAACCTACACCATGTGATAAGGATTTTTTTCTTTTTTCTCTTTTTCTCATTGCAGTTAGATAGCTAGTCAAACTGGGAGAAACAAGCTGAACAAATACTGACATTAGCCATGACAGCAGATCCGTTTGTGGCATTTTGCTTTGTAACATCCAATACATTAAATTATATTTAAATACATAACTGGATATAATTTATCATAAATGAAGTTCTCTTCAGTGTCTATGAAGACTTTGCTTTGGGACACCTTTAGTGTGTCAGATTCCTGTTGGGTTTTTGTAACTCTGCATGATGTATCAGGCCGTCAGGGTATTGTTTACACAAGGACAAAAATGACACACGACTCCCCCTTTATGAATAGTCTATGGTGTGAGTATCAACAAGCAAACTTTCTAACCAAACACACAAATAAGATAGCAT
Source organism: Pseudomugil tenellus (assembly GCA_037177515.1). Classification (NCBI taxonomy): domain Eukaryota; kingdom Metazoa; phylum Chordata; class Actinopteri; order Atheriniformes; family Pseudomugilidae; genus Pseudomugil; species Pseudomugil tenellus. The sequence goes on along the minus strand of JBAMHX010000007.1, from coordinate 22,019,035 downwards.
GAGAAAACTAATCTTGAGCATGACCAGAAACTTTAGCAAAAACACGTGGAAAAAGCAAAAACCCCAAACCATAATCCAGACATGATAATACCTAAAAATCTGGATTATTTGATACATTTTAGCTGCAGAGTTCCCTCGTCCCAGTTACTGCCTCAATAAAAAGCATCAGGGAAAGACAAATATTAGACTGATGAGACTGGTAAAGAGGCACAGAGGGGCCTGGAGCTTGGAAAACCAGGCAATAAATTAAGATTACAACAAAAGCGCTGCTTGTCTGGTGCTCCAGTGGAAACCATAATATAAATGTCATTTCATCCTGGTTCTAACAGAAAGTCAGTCACACTTTTTCTCTGTGAAAGACTTTTTACGAGAACTGCTCCGACTTATTCTACTTACATTATCAAATGACTTTTTTTTCTCTTCAGAAGGGTTTCAAAGGAAAAATCACTTCACCATTGGTTTTATAATGAACTCATAGTGGTAGCTTCATCTTTCCTGCTTTCTGGCATCTTTTCTGTTTATGTTCCAAAAGTGATCTGGAGCACACAAATTAGGATGAAACTTCATCAACACAGTACTCAAAAAGGTTTATGCTTAGATGCACTTCCTTCCTGTCAAATTAAATTCCTTCTCTTGAAGTCTTTTCCCCTTTTCTTATAACTTGTAGAAACATAACTTGGCAGAGATAGTTTAATCTACTTCCTACAGAAGGAAATGGATCAGAAAGTAATTGTTTGAGGGCAGGGTTACTCTGTTTTAGTTACAGTTGCTGTCGCAGTGGAATTTTTCTGTGTGTTCCCAAGTCACGCTCAAATTAATTAGCGCAGTGGTGCACACAAAAGAGAAATGAACAAGTTTTTTGTCTTTTCCTGTTTTCACCTTGGAAGCAGGGCAGTGATTAACACATCAGAAAACACTTCTCAGAAAATGTCCCCAGTCCCAGTGTTCTGTCAGACATTAAGCCGCAACATGCAGGACTCCGTTTACTAATTTCATTGATTTCTGAATGGATCTGCATTGTTACAGGACCACCAATTAGCTCCAATCAAACCACCCATTCAACATGCAAAGCCTCTGTAAAGTGTTCATATATTCTATTGTTCTTGTAATAATTTAAATTTTCTCAAATTTTTACTGCTTTGATATTTTCACTGAATCTTTTATTTAAACAAGATGTATTATATGAATTAATTTAGTGTTATAAGAGTGAGTGTGTGTGTGTGCACATGGTTGTTTCAGCTGTGTGTTGCCCTGTGATGGACTGACGACCTGTCGAGGGTGTACCCCGCCTCTCGCCCAATGTCAGCCGGGATTGGCTCCAGCCCTCCCCTGTAACCCCGTTTGGGAATAAGTGGTAGATAATGGATGGATGATGTAGTTGCAGCCACTAGTTTGTAGATTTACAGGTTTTAATCCATTTGTCTGTAAAATGAATACTTACTGGTTTCTAACAGGATGGGAACTTCCACTAAACTTGCAATAAAACACAAAGTAAACACAGATTTCTGACACTGGAACAGAGTGAAGCAAAGCACCTAAATCTAAACTTCATTTTGTAATGGGCTAGAAAGATGTGGACCCAAATGCAGGCAAGGGAGGCAACAGGGATGCAGGTAAAACTAGAATTTATTATCAAGACTTGAACGTAGGCTTGACTTACCCAAATGAAGTAAGGCAGCAAATTCACACACAGCAAACGCAATGAACCAGCACTAAACAGACAAACCAAGGGACTTTAAAACATAGCCTAAATGAGGGACTGGTGAAAACAATGACTAACTGAAAAGGTGAACTAATGGAGAGAATGTGAAGATGAACAGAAAAACAGAACAAAGCAGAAACTCTATCAGAATAGGACAGGGAACTATAACACTAAACCAAAACCAACACAAAGTCCAAATAATATAACCCAAAGTCCAAAGCGTGACACATTTGTTGTTTAGCAGATTACAATGATCTAACTTATTAATAATTAGTGTTTATGCATCTTTAATGAGTCGTCATTTCTCTCCTGAAGTTACTGCGGCAACATTAGTTGTTTTTTATTACGTTTTTAAAACAGTTTTATAGAGAGAAACTATAATGCGTTGATGGAAACAGCAGCCTGGTGGTCCGAAAGTGGCGTACAAAGCTTATGGAAATGTGGTTCCTCAGCTATTGAATGGATTAAATAATGGAAATATAAATAGATCTGGCATATTGGCAATTGAACAGCTTATTCATTTAACAAACAAGTAGCATGTAGAAGAACCACCAACAGTCACAGCAGTGTGTTAGCTCCTCATGCTAATTAGCAGTTTGGTCACACTGCTATAAGATGGTTTCCCATTCTTCAACCAGCATTTCTCACCAGTCATCTGGTGTTGATCACTCTGACATGAACAGCACACCCACGGTGATCGTACATTTGCTTGATGGGGTTGAGGTTAGGACAGCAGGCTGGCCATTGCATCCTTCTACTCCAAAATTCTGGATGACGTTTCTGATAAACCTTGCTCTGTGGGAACAAGTGTTGTTTTCTTACAGGATAAAGTTCAGTCCCAGACAGTAAAGATACGTGTCTGAGCCGTTCGTCTTAATCTCTCTCTGCATTAAGATTGCTTTCAACAATAACAAGCCTTGCTTTTCCAATTGGGGAGAAGCCATTCCACAATCCCACTACCTAAACCAAAAGCCTTGACCTTATCTGTGCAGTGATCAGCACAAGGTTAGAAGAGATGATTTGACAAGTTTTTTTTTAAAAAGACAACCCGCATTCTTTCCTCAGCTTCTGACCCCAAAAATGTGTTTTCCTTTCAAACATGGCAACATATAAAAGCACTGTAAACAGGAAATATCATTTATTGCTTACAAGTATTGTTATAACAAAGAGATAATTGACCACACAGTAATTTCCTTACTTTTTGTGCTAACTAAAGTGTTTTGTCCACACTCAACCCAAATAAACTATCTCCAGATGACACAACTCTCTTTTTACCAGCTGAAGTTCTTCTGAGTTATCAAGTTCAACCTCAAAAAGTTTCACTGTCACAGCCAGAGTGGTTCTTCTCAGTCATTATCTGTCTATTTCTCCGTTACAAAAAAGAGAAAAAGGTTTTCGATATGGTATATTGCCCAGCATTCCTCCTTGTCTCCATGTCTCCTTGTCATGTTGATATGAGTCCTGCATCTATCTGTGCATGTACACAGTTGGAGAGTGAAAGGAAAACAGCAGACAGACAGGAAAAATGGCAGCCCACTGCTCTTATTGTAAATAGTGATGTATTAAAAGCAGAGGACTCGTTTTTTTGTTTTTTTTGTATTTATATAATGACAAATAAAGATTTAGTTTAATTTACATTTAATACTTCCATGGTGATGAATTATGATGTCAACACAGCACAAAAATGTAAACATTTTTTTTGCTTGAATAACAGTAGGGACCATTACGCTTCAGAAATAGCATTACAAGGACTTTCTAGAAACACTTCATAAACAGACATAATGGCACTAATTAATCTATACACATCTTAGTTATCCACTTTCCATCATGGATTTTCTACAATACACACATCTCACACAGCAGTGAACAAAACAATTAACCTGAAAAAATCTTTACACAAATGACTTTACAGCTTCAATTCCCATCACTGAACACTTCATAGCAATCTAATATACTTAACATCCATTACTGCTATGACCCTGAATGAAAGGAATCGTATGGTCGACTAATGCTCATTGCATTAACACAGCGACATGCCTAACTTTTTCATTTGGCTCTCTCCAAATTTTTGCTAGGTGCACCAGCAAATCTGTTTTTTACAGCATGGTGCTCAGCAGCTCATTTCAATACATGTATTCAAAGATTGTCTCTTGATCATAACACAGAAACTGTGTTATGATGTTTCATTTATAAGTTATTGAAACAGAAAATCAGTGGATCTCTTTCTAATTTTACCGAACATCACAGTCCCCACCGTCTCCTGTTAATTACATTTGATCCCATTTAGACATATCTCTGACCCACTGGCGAAAATGGTTTATGCTCCACCTTTTCACTCTGTTTTGTTATTTTGTAGGCATAGGTCTCATGTTTTCATAAGAAATATATCAGGTTATAACGTGATACGTTTCACATTTAACTGTAACGTTATAATGTGGTAACGTGCCGTTTTTTTTTTTTTGTTTGTTTGTTTGGATGACAGCTATACGCTTCCATAAGAATGCGCTCTGGAGAGTCGCACATTGTTTATTTAGGCTTCTTTCCAGTTATCCTGGCTAATGGCCTAAAAATATCCTTTTATATCTTCAGATACTTGACAGTGGGGTCTGACTCTGTAAAACTTGCGCCTTCAGAACACAAAACTGACGTTTCAGACACTGGATGGTACAGAACTTTTATGCCCACAAAACGCATAATTAACGGCTTCCGGTGATTTGTAGCCGTTAGATTCTCCTTTTTGTACACATTCGGAGTGCTTAGATACAAGTAGATGTCAGGCCACTGCAGGATGGGCTATTTCTTCATGTCCATACGCCAATGCTGTAAGAAATACAGGTCCAGTACTAGCGTATTTGTATTAAGTACAAGTTTATTTAAATAACAGGCAGGATCAGCGGGTGAAAGGCTTTCTGTATAGTTGTTTTAAGCATTAAGAGTTTGAGCTTGTCATAGCGTAAAAACACATTGCACACTTCCGGGGACAGGTCTGTCTGGCATATTGTTTGTTTGCAAACATTGCAAGGGGTCTATATCCTCCGTACATGGTTTAAAGCTCTACAGGAGGTGGGAGTTGAAACTTGCTCTGACAGGGGACTCCACCAGACACTCTTAGTAGACCACCACAACACGTTTGGGCCTGCCAGACCTGACCGGCATCCTCCCCCACCATCTGAGCCAACTCATTACCAGTTACAGATCTCTGACTTTCATCCCAGGATCACTGGGAGTACAATGGTAATTGTTTTTGCATCTGTGGTAGAAGCACAAATGTGATCTTTTAGGAGTGGTGTGGTACCTTTAGTTATTCCTAATTATGTGTTTGCTTTTTAATTGCTTTTAGTTGTTGTGTTTAATTTATGCATGTAATCTGGCCACCCATCATGCTGTCGAACACATGACTCTCCTTAAAGCAAGAAGTGCATCTGCCCTGCATTGGCAAACACTGCGATGAAAAAGAAAGGGGACGGAGCAGGAGGAGAAAACCAAGCAGAGAGTTGGTAACCAGTGAGCTGAAACCAGGAAATTCTTGTGCACAGCAGGCGTACTGGGACTGCAAGCTTACGAGATGATTGACATAAAGAAGCAGGGCATGGGTCTTGCTAGTTGTGTGAAAATAGTGCGCAGAAATAGTAATGCTGGTTGGCACAGCAAAGCTAAAAGAGCTACAGTTTGGGAGTCTTAATCTTTTTTGTTTAATTCTTAATGAGATTTATATGAGAAACTGCCTTGCTACTGTCCTAATTGGCAACACAAAGTGTGCTCTAACCTGGTCATTTTTACATTCCAGTTGCAATCTGGTCATAAGAATTTCACTCAGACCTCCCATAACCCCTTTTTCGTGTACAAGCTGCATAATGAGTAACATCAAACCAGCTTTCCTGAAGAAAGCTGAACTGATATATAAAATGTTTTAGTCACATGTGGTCAATATTAACATAGTAAGAGCAGTTTGTTGACATTAAGTTTATGCTGAAGATCCATGGCCTTTAAACAGTTACTTATTGCTGCCCTTTGGAGCCTCAAGGCTGTTTCATGCAATATAACTTTATGGTGCAATGGTACAATAATAAACAGAGAGTTGGCTTAGCATATTAAGTATATATTTGACAAAAAATTGATTTCTTTCATGCATTTGTCATAAGCTGCGTTATTTAAATTACTCTGTTAGAAACTGCTGTTCAAATATACCAGTATGTTTATACTCCTGCGTGTATGAATATAAGAATCCCTCTGTCTACATCCTAAGTATGGGAGGAGCAGCCAACGGAGGTTAGCAGCTGCCATAATATGGTATACTAATCAGAGAGATAAATAATAAGATAATCCATGGGATGCAAGTAAATAGGACTGGGTGGAGTTTTATTAATGATAGAAGAAAAGGTCTGTTTTCTGTTACACTGCAGGACCAGATGCACGCTAAAAATAGATTAACGATCATTTAAAGAGTTTAAACACGGCTCTGTGTTTTAAGTGTGGCTTCTATCATCAACCTAAATGCTGCAAGCTAAATGTGGACAGTCAGAAAATAGACTTCCCCAACTGCTTCACTGTGGAAAAAATGGCACCTACAGCCCACAGTTGGGTAACTTCAGGAAGTTTACAGAACTTTGTAGGACGTTTTTACAAGCAAATTATATGTGCAGAACTCATGTTTTTATCAAAACTACTTCATGTTTTTTAAAAGTCATATCACTTACTTCCATATTTGTTTCAATAAAATATTTTAAGCTACACACAAATACTCACACAAGCTTTAGGTCATTTGAATAATGTGTAATAGTTATATGTAAATTTTACATCTAAGGATATATAAACATTTTCAACATCAGAATCAGTAAAAGAGTTTGTTAAGCCACACTAGAAAAAAACAAAACTGCAAAACTTTTTAAGGCAGGGTGTGTACATCTTTACATGTTTTAGTGTCAAATGAATTTTGCACTTTGGGTTTAATTACTCTGAGCAGTGTATGTGGTGTCGTGCAAGAGATTTCTCGCCCTGTTCATGGCATTGCATTGATAACAATAGACCCACATTCCCACTTCAGTAAGCAGACACATGCGAACATTTCATGAGAAAAGAAACTAAGATGTGCTGATTTCTTCATATATTGCAACAGCAGTCTGATCAGAGAGGGAAACATGCCCTTCATTGCTGAACATCAGTTTTACAAAAGTAGGAGTGATGTAACCCTCTTGCACCTACCCAAACTTGGCACTCCTTTATGCACTGACATGCAAGCAAGGACTGGAAAGGGAAAACTGCTTTTCTCATCATGGTTTGGAGTTTTTGTGTAGTCTACAGTTGTGGTTTTGCGTTTTATTTTGTATTTTTCCTTGTGTTTTCTGTCTAGCTTTGTGTCCTGTTGGTTGGTTCATCTGGTTTCAATAAGCTCAGTCATTCCGCCTGTGTCTTGTTGTGTTCCCTCAGTGTATTTATACTCCTCGCTTCTCAGGTCCCTTTTCAGATCATTTCTTTTGGGTTTCCGTTCCGTCTTTAGTTCAGTCTGTGTTCCGTCAAGGTTTGAGGTTAAACTTTGTTCCTGTATTTTTTCTGCCTCCTGCCTCTCTGTCTTGTATTTGGGTCCTCACATTCCGCACACATTCCGCATTGAAAACAGACTAATTATACTTTTGACTATGTCGTTTTTTAAGTAAAAGAGGGTCCATTTTTTTCTCACCATCAATATATTCTGCTGCCAACTACCAAATATGTTGTCTCTTGCACTATTAGACTTTTTTTTTATTTTTAATTTTTCATGTAAAATGTGCTTTATTCGGTGAGAAAAAAAACCCACAAAAAATCTCCATTTTTAAAAATAGACTGTGCTCGAGTACAACTGTTTATCTGTGACAGTTCACAAGTGCATTATTACTGATAAAATAAAAAAACTCACCGAGATGGAGTAGATGAGGGCGGCAATTCCAAGAGGCAGGCAGCAGCACATCATGGTGAAGATGGAGTAGCACAAGTAGTCATTGACAGGGTTTTCCAGAGGAGCTTGAGCCACATACACAGTGGGCTGCATGGTGATGACGCCCTGCCCTGGGTATGCCTGACCCATACCGTAAGCCTGGGGGTCATAACCACCATATTGTGGTGGTGGAACTCCATAACCATGATGCTGCAAATGCAGAAAAAGTTAAAAGGTATTTTCATGAGATTCACTGCAAACTGTGGGAGAGATAATAAAGTTTGAAATTATCTTTTTTTATCAATCATGTATCTGCTGGCTATGACAGTGAGCATATGACAGGAGAAACCAAGGTGGTATGCAGAAACGGATGTTAATGACTGACTTCGTTTTGCCCCCTGATAAGCGTCATATCTGATGCCTTATATAAATTATACGAATAAAGTGGCTCACAGCTGGTGTGTGTAGAGGCGCTGTTAGCCAACAGGAAAACCAAGCAAATGCTTGGGGCCCTGAGCCAGAAAGGGGCCCCTGAGGGCAATCCCATTTAAAATCAAGACACAGCAGAAACAATGTGGAGAGTTTGCAAAGACCATGACAGACAACTATAAAAGTTCCTATAGAGGTCCTACGTCCACTTGTTAATGAAAATAGTAAATGTCATTAGTTGAAGGAAAACTTTAAAAGTATATTGATAAGTAGCAATTGAAGAATTTAACGTTGTAACAACCATGCCATTAAAAATAACCGTATTAACATGCTGTCATTGTTGTTAGTATACCTTGTCACGATGAAAGAGCAATGAAAACTGGTTAAGCGGCCCCCAAATCTAAGAGGACAGTCCTCCACTAAATAAATTATTAAACAAACAGTTTAAAGATAGTCCTGAGCAAGGCCGTTGTAGGGGGGGGGGGGAGAGAGGGGGGGGGGGGGGGGGGGGGGGGGGGGGGGGGGGGGGGGGGGGGGGGGGGGGGGGGGGG
>JBAMHX010000007.1:21958635-21993755 GCA_037177515.1 Pseudomugil tenellus | reverse complement strand
CAATGAAGAAAAGGACAAAAGGTTTTTGAGCTCCTTGAAAGAAGGATAAAAAGGGGGGGGGGGGGACACAGGTTTGGGGGCGAACCAACGAAAACCCCCCCCCCCCCCCCCCAAAAAAAAAAAAAAAAAAAACTGCTACTGCTTTTATGAATTAACTTTATTTTTTAATTTTCAAAAACTATGATGTATTTATATTACTTACTCAAATACTCTGCTTTTTGTATCACACAGAGAACATGTGGTCGAAAACTTAAAAAAACAAACAAAAAAACAACCCAATTTTAACCTGAAACCCTCATCTGCCATCAGTGGCAACAGACCAGTCGCCCAAACATCCCACAACATAAAACTCGTCAGACTGAACACCTTTCCGGACCCCTTTAACATTTCATTAATATGTGTAAGGCTGTTGGTGTATCTACCTTCTGCAGAGAGCCCACTCTCATCTGGACAAATCAAGCAGGACTTTGAAGGCATGTTTTTTTATTTTTTTTATTTGCTTTTAATGCAATTCAGCCTGCAATTGCCTACAATTTTATTTTAATTTCCTCTATGTTAATGCAATAATTTTCCATGCCATACGTTTAGGCTGATTTTGATTGTTGATTGATTTTATTGTTTTGGATTCCTGTGTCTCAACAGAATTAGTTAAAATTATTCATTTGATGTAAAAAAAAAAGGTCTTTTTAAATTTACAATGTATAAGAAAAAAAATGCAAAGAGAAAAGTTGTTAAATTTCCCCCCAAAAAGAATCCAAGCTTTGCATGTGGCATCTCTAAACAGGTGCACTACAATATAAAACCACTGTGGCTGCTTCTAATGCTCCCAGTTTGCCTCCTCCCCCACCTCTGCCTCATGGGCACCCAGTGTCCCACCACCTGTTAACAGCAAGGTCCATGAAACGTCAGTCTAACACTGAGCGCTTTCCATTCGGTCAGTATGGGTGTGACGTGAGGCTGTTGTCAGTGAAGCAGATGGACAGAGTAAATATAACCTTAGACCTGGGCTGTGTGCCATGTGGACGATGAAATGCAGAATGTTAGAGCCTTACGTTACAACAGGCTGTCATGCATAGTCTTGATTATTCCAAATATCAAAGTAGTTATAATCCATGTAAATAGATAATTGTACTCAAATATGGTCAGAGAAAATGAAAAATAATTATTTGTAATATTTTTAGTTTGGATATTTTCAGCTGACATTCACATAGTTACTAGTAATAAATGCATATATTTTATAATGGAAGATATAAAATTACTTATCATATTTAACTGTTGTCCAATTTTCTCAAGCAATTCATTTTTATAATATGTCGTAAATGTGATTTTATTTTTAGGTTTTACACGGCTGTAGTTATAAAGCATTCGCTAGCATTAGCTAGCACTCACTAGCTAGTTAACCATTACCTTGGTCGGTGAGCATTGGTTGGGCATTGCTCCCTGTCCTCCTTCTGCAAAACAATAGAAAAAAAAGATTCAGCATAGAAATGAAGAGTCCTTAGTTTGAAGTTTCTCCAGTTACATTAATAATTCAACGTTTTCATGTGTGATGCATCACCTCTTGTCCTGGTTGAACTTGCACCTGCAGTGGCCACCTAGAGGAGAAAATATCTTTATTTCTGCATCTGATAGTGTCATTCTGGTCTAAATGTGATTATACATGTGGGGACACAGATGTGTTTGTGTTGTTGTTTCCTGTATGCATCTTACTCAGCAGGATGGTGATGCCAATGAGACAGAGGACACCAGCTAGAATGAGGCCTCCAACTCTCAGTCTCTGATCATCTGCACAGCAAGTTTACAATTAAAAAAAAGCTTCACACAGGAATCTTTTGCAGATGTGAAACACTTAAGTACATTAACAAGCCATAGAAAACAAGACGATTGTCACATTATATTATAATTCCTATTATAATAATGTTGAAAAAAAGGATTACCAAAGGTAAATGGATCATCATGTGCTGCAGGAGCAGAAATAGAAAAATGTCAGTAAAGAGAGTAAACACAGTGAATATATACAACATTATCAGCATGTAGCTAACATCCCATAGTAAAAGCATGATGAGCATGCAGTATCCAGATTACAGTGCAAATGGCAAGAAAGAGTCATGTTTAACCCTTTAAAGCCCAACCTAAGAACAACTGGGTGGAAAAGTCAGGTTTTTTAAATCTGAAGTCTTTATTTCACCCTTTATCCAAATATGAAAAGAATATTAACAATTTATTTTTTACTATTTTCATCATTTATTACCATGTGAATTATTGGAGTGTTATCTTGTGTTTTTTGGTGTTCACCAGGGGGCAGGAGACCAGTATTATGTGGTGTACAACTGGGTTTTGAATAGTTTTTACCATAAAGTGATGAAAAATTTCTTAGAAACTGTATATGTGAAATATGATACATTCGGCTTTATAGGGTTAAAATGTTTCAGCTTAATTAGAAGACATAAAAAAAGATAAAAGTTCTTACGATCTTCTTGTTCTGCAAAAGCCAGGGACACAACTGCAAGAGGAAACAGAGAATCTCTGTGAAACAGGGCCTGAAGCATCTTGTGCTGTTCAATAAAAGTGGTATTAACTAAAGCTTGCACCTAAATCCTGCTGTGAACAGAATAATGAAAACATACAAGCACCTATCTTAGTGTAAACTGCACTCTTCCATGTGAGGTTAGACAGTCAGTTGCCTTCCCATAGCTGGAGTTAATATACCTGATGGAAGTCAGACTTTTAGGAACATTTTCCTCTCTTAAAAAGAAGTTGAGCCAACAACAACAACAACAACTACTACTACTACTACTACTACTACTACTACTACTACTACTACTACTACTACTACTACTACTACTAATAATAACTTTATTCATCTCCAGAGGGAAATTCACATTGCCAGTGATGCACTACACACATTTACAACAACACAAATGCTACAGAATTGTTTTTCTTGTAAGTATAATCATTTTTTTATTAAATACTTTAATTCTTAAACCAAATTTCTGCTGGCTCAAGCTTGCAGGATCCACATGGAGTGAAAAGATCCATCCCTACTGGTCTGTTCCCGTTAGAGTGACTGCTTTGCCATCCTTCTGCACAGACTTTCTTCTAAATGTTAAACTGTGGCTGTGTCCGAATGTGCCCCCTATGCCTCACATAGTGCCCTATATAGTGGTCACACCATTTTGTAGGGGTGTCCAAATGTACTTTGGGAACAAAGTAGTGCACTCAAAATTACCCACAATGCATCTTGAAAAGTAGTGAGCATCAATGGTCACTAGACGGGTCAAAATAGACCACAATGCATTACGGGCCGGAGCTTACAATGGCGGTAAGGATACGAACATAAAAACCATTTAACAAAAAAACTATAAAGCATAATTTTTATCCTTTTTCTACGAAATCAATATGATACAAAGCAAGAATAAAATGCAATATAAGTAAATAAGACATTTTCACACAATCAGATTGGACACCTTTAAGTCCATTGTGGTTGCCATAGTTACAGCTGGTAGTCACATGATGTGCGACAGGGAGAAAGAAGTGAGCTTTGTATCCGAATCGCCAGCAGACTGAGGGAACTATACAATGTGCTACGTAGTGTATCCCTATGCAGAAAATGAGGGGTTGGTGCATAGTGTGCCCATTCGGACAAAGCATGTAACTTGTGACCTGTCTAGGGTGTACTCTGCCTCTTATCCAATGCTTACTGGAATAGGCTCCAGCTACCCACAATGCTTCACTGAATAAACGGTACAGATAATGTTAAACCATGCATATTGCCAGTCAGATATTCAGAATCCACTGCCCAATAGAAGCACCTCTAGTAAAAGTATTGCTTATAAGACTGAGCTAAAAAAAAACAAAAAAAAAAACAAAAAAACAGAACAAGCACAATACTTCAGGGTTTAAAAACATTTCAACTACATAGCAGTGGTAGAAAGGGGGGGCAGCTCCAGCTGACACACATCAGACTTAATCAGCAGACTTGTGCAAAGCTTGACATTAAACTGCACAAATCTGCTGATTACCCATTGATTTGATTTAGGTGTGTTGCAGCAGGGACACTCCCAAATTGCATGATTTTAGCTCTTAAAGGTCCAGATTTGGCCACAGCTGTGACCAGAGTTCTGCACATTAAACAAATATAGTAACTTGCTAAGTGCTGCTGATTTTTCAATTTTCTTTTAATGCAAGCTCATTAATTTAATATAGTCATTTTTTTATTTAAACAATTATTAAATGACAGAAGTTCTTTTACTTACATGTCACCAAGACCAAAGTACAGATCTTTGACATCCTTAAGATCGAGCCTGTCTGGAGACAAAGAAAAAATAAACTTTAATTACACTTTAACATTCAGTAAATTAAACTTGAGCTAAATGTTATAATTAATGTTGGTGAAAATTTGAAGGTCAACAGGTGGTTTATTAACTAGCACCTTCATAAGCCTGTATCCTCATCATTATGCCATAAATCAAATGATCAAACCTTACATAACCCCACATTTGAAAATAGTCCCAACTGACTCCTACTGGCCAACAAAAAAGCCATGTTTAGCCTTTCTGTGCTTTTCAAAGAGGCACTTAACAACACAAAGTACTCTCACAGGACACTATGACACAAAAACACAGACATTTGATCAAATTCAAAAGGGCACAAAGTGGTCTCTGTCTCCTTTTTTGTCACACAAACACAGAAACATGACCTGATGTTGATGGGCTCTTTTGGAGCCTCACATCTATTCTAGTATCTGCATTACATTACTGCCATGGACATGCATCAAAGCTTCAGTTTTCACTGTTCTTGTTTCACTGCTTGCTTTGTTTTACTTCAGTACTCCCACCCTTCCAAAGCTATTCCTGTCTGGAATGATGCTTTAATCTCGTTTTCTTAAGTACATCAATGGTACGTGATGAGATTTGTGTCTTTTTCTGGTACTATTAGTCAAGTATTATTTCTACTTTCCATAGCTTAAAGAATGTGAAGATATAAATCAAACTTTTATCTGTATTAATGAATAAGTACATTTCCAGAAAGCTCTGCTTGGATTGCACACACACAATCTGGTCTGCGTCAGTGCTGTGTCAGCAGCCATGTTAAAGCGGCACCAGCGGAGGCACCATGCCGACTGGGAGGACACACCTTAAATTACACAGCAGTAATTTTCCACATATTGCCATTTTCACTCAGAGCAAACACACTTAAGCCATTTCATGCATACACTCCGTCACGTTACAGTCATGTAACGTGCCGTTTAGACATCTGAAAAGTTGATGGACTTCATCTCAGAAAGGACTTGAACACACCCTGAGAAGCCAACAGTGGTGTGGTTGATGAAGTCAAATTAGTTTTCCAGAGATAAGCTTCCTACCTGCAGCTGCAGGTTTTACCTCCCAGGAAGTCCTCGCTGTTTTTCAGAGGGCATGCAGTTTTTTCATGTGCTACAATTAATCATTTAGATCATATTAATGACTTTATAACTAAATAATTAGTCTACTATTTTTAAAAAGATGCTTTAAACAAAAGCTTAAAACAAATAGCCCATCAAATCTCCAAGCTCTTTAGAACCATGTAGCATTAGTATGTGTGAAAATGAGTCCAAAGCAACCTTAAAGACAGTGTGACGAGGGTAAAGGATGCTGTTCAAACAATGTCAGTGTGAGTTTGGCAGAAAGGGCGAAAAAGAAGAGCAGGATGAGTGCTTGTCTCTTGATGCTTTCCCACAGCAACCCCAGACGAAGCAGGGGGAATGCAGAGGGATGGGAAACATGCCAACAACCACAAGAGAAGAAGGACAGAGAGAGAAGGATGGGAGAGACAGAGGACAAAGACAGAAACGAGAGAAAGAGAGACAGAAAGAGCACACAGCAGGAAAATTAAAGGTGAGAGTAGTGTAATGTTAGGCAGAGGAGAGATAAAGGGCAGGATATACAGTATGGACTACTCCATGCTCCTCTATGAAGATCAGATTCTAAAGCAAATGTTTGTGTAAGGTGGGGCTGAGAGCAAAGTGCTGAAAAAGTGCAGAGTGATCTTTGTGTTTAGAGGAAGATTTAAGCACAGTGCTTTGCTGGGGAAGTAAAGAAATGTACCAGTTACCTTGATGGAGAGAAGATATGCATTCAGTCCACCACAATATGTAACCAAAAGGTTACTCCAACAATAAAACTGCTGAGCAGTTTGAAAGTCAAGTTTTTATACAGCAGCTAAAAGATCTTAGATCAAACTAAACTCTGTCAATACTTGCGTTTTGGCTCTGGAAGTATGACAGCTACATTTCTGACATTTAATAGCTTCATTCATTTTTTTAACCATTTAAGTCCATTTAAAATGGGAAAGCTGGAGCCTATACCAGCGTTTAGCAGGAGAGAAGCATTTACACACTGGACAAGTCGCCAGTCCATCGTAGAGATTCTTATTCACACTTTACATTTGAAATAAGTCTTTTAATTATCCCCCCGAACGTGGAGTGTCAGAGATATTATGGATTCTTCATGACCGCCACCGCTACAGTCATATATAATATAGATATAATATTAATGTAGCATAAAGTTGTTATGTTTTCTCTATGTGAGTGGTGTTACCTAACAACTGCTGGTGGCTCATGTCTTAAGGGTGGGTTGTTTCCCCTTTGGCACAAACTCCCTGTGGAGTTCCAGCTCTGCCTGGTGCAGGGATAAAGACTCTGTTGTGCTTCGCTGCCTATCTCTGACTGTTTTTTTCAGCTTCTGCTGCATCTCTCTTATTCTTCTTTGTCTGGACATATTTTCCTACATTTTCTTCCTCTTAGCACCACTGGTTTCTTTCAGACTGTCTTTTATTTCCTACTGCCTGGGAGCGTTCAGAACTGCTTGCGTGTTAGAAAGCACTGTCGTAAACCACTCTTCCTTTCTGTTGAGCTTCTGTCTCCTCTGTGTCTTCTTTAGACTCCTTCCTTTTCCTAGAACGCTTGTGCATGTCTCAGAACTCTGACCTTTGTTTTTTTCCTTTTCTCTTCTTTTTTGTTCAGACTTTTCCACTCATTTAGCCTTCACATTACAAATTCCCAAGACTCACGCTTACAAGGCTCTATGCTAAAGACCGTGATCATCTTCTGTCCACCCACACTTCTGCTTTCTTTAGCTGTAATAAAGCTACACAACACACTGCAGCATCTCCCTTCGCACAAACTCTATAAATGGGTTTAACAAAACTCAAATGTTAAACTTAGATTAAACTTTTAAAAAATGTTTAAATGTTATTAACAAAAGGAGTTAAATCTGCATCTGAAGTGTAACAAAGGATTTTATTACTGAAAGTAGAAATCAGAATTGAGGGTCTCATAGAGGTGAGTTGGAGTAGCTAGTGTAAACCCATCATTGGTTAGTTGCTTGGGAACCACTGTCTCAGGTCAATGTAAGATGCCTGACCTAGCAGCTTCTGAATTGATTAATTCTTATTGATTATAATAATCACGCACATAATTCGTGCGTAATGGCACTAAGATGCATCACTGTTTTTTTACAGTAACGTGCAACTGTGTTGCTGTCTTCTGTTCAGTGACATGTTGCATCTGTTTGATGCTCTTGATGACTTTATTAACTGAGAGCAAGAGGATTAGTTAATATGATTTACTCTTGATGTTTAGGTTAGGGTTTGTTATTTAAATGGGTTAAATAAATAAATAAATACTACCAAATCTGACTAACATAACTGAACAAAGCAGAATTAAAGATCCCTCTGGCGTGCACAGATCAGTCACTAGAAGAGCTGGTGGTGACATTAAACTGGATTTAATTTCCATTTTTACAGGATGTAAAATAAACACGGACTGAAACTTGAGTCTCCATAAAAATCCTCAAATTTCCATTCAAAGCCGATATGTGTGAAACTGACAGACTAATAAAATATGAATGTGTCAAAAATAAAAATAGCTCATTTCAACAATAAGAAAGAAATATAAAAGAAGGAAGAAATTCCATTAGTATTCCATCGGACTGGGAGGAAGTCTGAAAAGTGGCCTTTCCGTGTTCTCCCTGTGTATGTGTGGCTTCTCTCCAGGTACTCTGGCTTCCTCCCACTGTCCAAAAACATGCATGGTAGGTTAATCGGTCACTCTATTTTGTCCCTAGAAGTCTGCCTCTCGTGTCCCTCTTGTCTGTTAATGAGTGGGATGGGTTCCAGCTTCCCCTAAACCCTAAACTGAATTATGAAAAATGATTGAATGATGTGCTTTAAAACATGACTCAGTTGGAAAAAATGTCTCATTTCTCTGATTAGCAGCATTTTTCTGCAACTTGAACAGCTCATGCTATAACACTCACCCTAAAGACACCAAGCTTGAACGCATCTGCTGGGAGATCTGGGTAAGCTGGAGTTCGACATTTGCATTAATCATATTTAAAGTTATATGACTCATAACCACAAAGCATAAGTGTTTGGGTCAGGACAGTGTTGGCCCAGTTTATCCCCTGCTTACTAGTATACATCATGAATGAACTTGATATAAATCCTCAATAGCTCTAAATTAATAGCTACATGAATAAACTCTGTAGTTCTACTGCCCTGGATATAAATATTAAAATAATACATTTTAAAACACCCAACAGAATTGTTCAACTAAAATGCTACTGCTGACATTTTGTTTTCACAGCATGTAGTGCAGATAATAGCTATTTATGGCCAGAGAAGTGCTGGTTCGAACTGAGTTAGAGCCAGTAGTGACACTTCAGGTCAAAAGCATGTGATGGCAGCTGTGATGTCTGTGACCCCTGCTGCAGCCTTGATGCTACTTCGCTGCTTGGTTTACATGCTATACTTTTAGCTCAATGTGCTCTGGCGTTGGCAATAATTCAAAAACTAAAAGGTCTTTTTTCATTTTCAGTGATTTGCATAAAATTCAGCAAAAAAACTAGTTGTAGCATTCAAGTGGAACGAAGTGGATTGATTATTATGTTATTGCTGTAACTGAATCTGTGTGAAGAAAAAAGTCAAATGTTTAAAAGAAAAAGCTATTGATGGATTAAATATTTATGAGCTTCATGTTTCGTGTTATTAAGTGGACTTAAGTGGATTAACGTTTCTTATAACAACTTCTGCACCCAGTAATATTACTATAAGCAGTAATCAAGAACTGCAAAGTTAAACTAAAGAAATTCTAGTTTGATTTTTTTAATCATAATTCTTGTATCATTACTGACCTGAAGGCTGTGACGAGGCAGGATCTTAAAATGGCTCTTAAAAAAGATCCATCAATCTGAGAAAATGTTGTAAAAATGTACATAAGTACAATATTTGGTGGAAGGTGACATTAGACACATGTTGGTGATTTTAAGGCGTCTTTTTAAACATACATGTTCTACAACAGTTTGCTTATAGCGGGGGTGTCCAGCTCCTGTCCTCATGGGTCACAATCCTGCAGTTTTTCAATGTATCCCTGCTCCAACACTAGGGCTGGATATTGATTCAGATTTCAAGAATCGATTCAATTTTGATTCTCAAGATTTAGAACCGATTTTCACGATTCAATCCGATCTGTTCTGATCAGATGTGGATTTTGTTCAATGTTATTAAAATCTTTGGTTTTTTTGTTAAATTATATGTATATGTAATTATGAAACATATTGATGCTAGTATTATATTGACATTTAACAAAAAAAATAATCAAATGTCAGAAGTTAAAGATGACTTCTTTGGTTTGTAGTACATATGGGAATATTCTTGTCTTAGTCTATGTAGTGTGTTGTCACACTAATGTAAGATCCCGTAGTCATAGATGTCCACCAGGTGTCACTCGTAATGACACTTTCTCTGCTGACCGAAGCTTCATTTTTACATTTTCTTTTACTAATTGTTCCTTTTCATTTACTTTCATTTCTAGACTTATGGATTGATCTTTGGGAATTGATATGAGAATTGATTCAGAATCTATTAATCGATCTTTTCAACACAGTCCAACACACGTGATTCAGAATAATGAGTCACTATGCAAAACTTCATAGACTGTTGGATCCATTTAATGTAAGTCAGGTGTGTTGGAGCACTTTGGACACCCCTACCTTAGGCAATCTGTGGCTCCTTCTACTTGCCATACAACCTGTGTATATCTCCTCCCCGCTCACACATCCCCCAACCACCCCAAGACTCAACACACCCACCCACATGTTAAAATGCCGGACATTGGTTTGTTTGTGTTCCTGCGCTACAAAGACAGCTGGCTATTCTCAGAGACATTTTTTTATTCCCAAATTAGCAGCAATGCATTCCAAAGTGCAATGCATCCTCTGAGAGAGAAACACACTTACACACAGACGGAGACGTCGCGTCATAAATAAAACACACCAAACAGAAGATGAAGCAGCTCTGAATCAACAATTGGCTTTAAACTCAGACGATCCTCTTGTCACTCAGGAATAATTGATTTGATTTTGATTTGATTGCCGCAGTATGATTTTGGTGTTGGGGTGACATAAGCAACACTCAATAGAGGTGGTCTGGGTGGCTTATTGACTAGAGGGATGAGCAATTGGCAGTAACTGCTGTCAAATCGCGATGGGGGGTGGTCAGGACATGGTATAGAGGACAGGATAAAATTAACTTGACTTTCTTGGGAGGGGGGCAGTTGTCAGTGGGATTTGGGTTAGGGGTTAGGGCACTGTAATGGGTGGAAAATTAAACAGCTAAGTGTCGAAATCAATATGAAAAAAAAGGGAAGAAGAAGACGCATTATGTGTGGGATCAGTACACTTGTGAATAAAGGAACGAGGACGTTTATTAAGAGTCTTACAGTTTGGGACGTAGGAGCGAACGAGAGGAGAGTGTTCGGACGTAGAGAGAAGAATTTAAGCTTTGAGACAGAAAGATGGCAGGAAGACAAGGGGGGGCATTTGGAAAGATTGAGGGAATGAGGAGGGGTGAGTGATCTAGACAGAGAGCACGAGGGAGTGTAGCATACTGGAGTCATGAGTCATACATGGTAACCACAAGTCTAGCAGTGAGCCGCTAGCAACAGATTCACGCCACAGCTATAATCTGCAGCTGAAAGGAGTACTTTTCAATCCTTTTATCTCCCCTCCTGTCCTTGAATCACAAATCTTTTGGTTGACGAGAAGACTTGATGCATCTGTTGCAGTTTTCTGTCAAAAGCATTATCCATAAATATACTTTTACATCAGCAATTATCTGCTCTGTCTCTCCTGAGCTGTGTGTAAAAGCTCTGTGGTCACAAAGCGCCACATCGAAGGTCACAGCTGCAACGCTGGTTTAAAAAAAAAAAAATCAGTGTCCTCAATGTTGTTGTTGGGGTTTCTAAATTTATACGTGTTCAAAGTGACGCGAGGAAAGGTGAGGAGTATGTGATGAGGTGAGAAATTAGCCTCTTTCCGCTTCACCTCAAACAGTTTTCTCCAGTTCCTGGATCCAGTGAGGAGGACAGTGAGCTACGTCTGTCTCCAGTTAAAGTGAAAGAACATAAGCCAATAAATCAAAACAGCTATCTGTTAACACACTCACTTGCCCTTTCTCCATGTCTGCCATTCACCCTGCAATCTCTCCATTCTCCTATCTTTCTGTGGAGGAAACCCAAAGTGCATTTCAGGCCGTTTACCTAAAGTCCATTTTTTTTTGCCCAAACTTCTTATCAAGATGCTGATATTTACAGCTCAGCAAAGGCTCCACAATTAATGTTTTAACCACCCCAAAAGGAACTACTTTAGAAGTAGGTCAGTATCTGCCCCCTTCCTGTCCCGTCTTTGTGCAGGTTCCCCTTGGTGGCAAACTGCATCACCACTGCTCTTATCAGGTGACATGCTCGCGCACACATCATTTTCACATTGTATCCAGTATGACTTCCAAAAGGTAAGCAACAATATGACCCATTAATGGCAATGTGAAGACTTCAGAAGGTAAGAAGTCCACTGAAGTGGTAAAATGTCTCCAGGTACAAATGGGTTGTATCAAATAAGCTGTTCTCGCGCCGTTCACCTGAGTAAGTTGTATCTACTTCATAAGTTTTAAAGTAAAGAAAGCTAAAGGCTAAACGGACACAAGATAACGTTTTTATTTGTGTTACCCCGACTTGGTTTCATAATACACAAGAGAAGAGACAGTCCTGTAACCAGGTCCGTTACGCACGCTGGTGAGTGGGCGCGTGCCCTCCATTGTCCGGTGAGCCTAATAAAACGTGCAAAACTGCGCTACTGTACATCTTCTAGAAAAAATTCGTCACACACTTTTATAAGGAAGTATTGCGTTAACTTTTTTACATGAGCGTTTTTTTATTTATAAAACTGACTCAGCCAGTTGATTAATAGCTAATAATAATGAATATTTTTTAAATCACGTCTTTAAACCAGTGCAAACTGGTTTAGAAAGCACTGGCTTCCTTTCCAACATGTTCCCCAAACATTACTCAGACTGTTTTAGGTTTTAAGAGCAGCATTATGGAAAAGTTGAACTTCAGTTTCCCTGCGTAGCAAAGCAAAAGGCAACAACCCCGTGAGGTACATATTCTCATTTATGGGTTCAACACTTACCTTTAATACGAAAACACGCAGATGTTTCTCCCAAACGCTCAGATACAAGATCCAGACGCGACGGCTTGTCTCCTCTGTGTGCGCCAAAACCCTGCCTACACCGCTCCGACAACACTCAACAGGTTGGCTTGGTTTTTTAGAAAAGGGGGCAGTGTTTAAAACTCCACTACGACTTTGTGGTAGTAAACTGATCCAGAATCGGTTTCTACTTCTGTGGGTTGCTGAAAAACAGCGGCTAAATAGTATTGGGGCGCAGAAACGGATCCAGAATCAGTATTGAGGACAGCGGCGCTAATGTTTGCTTGTCGAGAACGAAAGTGTTGAAATGTGTAGAAATGGCGTAACTATATTACATTTAACACAGCTAAGTTGTAATTAACAGTATGTTTACACGACAGTCAGTAAAAGCAGACTCATTTAAGAGCTCTTTCAATCAAAGTGATGTTGTGAAACTTGTTTTATTGGAAGACAACACAGTATAATACATAAGGAACATTTTGGGAAGTAGTCACATTTATTTAACTTGCAAAATTGCGTTGGTATAATTATTTTTCAAATGTTTTCAAATGATTGAATTTATTACTAATATATTTTATAATGAAAGATGAACTCTAGCTTTTCAGAAAATCCTAATGTCTTGTACAGTCCTTTTGTATTTACAGACATAAACAGAAATAAAATGAAATACCCTGATATAAGTATTGCTAAACTAGAGGCACTTTTAACACAAAAAAACCTCAAGAGTGGGGACTTAGTTAATTTAAATAATACCTAATAACTTGCCAAGCCAAAATGCTAAGATCATTAATTTTCGGGAATTTTAATTGAAATATTGAAAAACTTTATGGGTAGATTTTTGCATTTCTTCAGTCTGTGCAGGTATAACCTTGTTTGAGCAGGCGTGCTTCCACTTTATTTCCCATCACGCCCATTTTCTCCACCAATTCAACTCGTCTTCCAGGATGAAACCGGTTTGTCAGGAGCATTATCAGATTTCACTGCTGTCTTCGTTTCTTCTTCTGAAAGGTAAGAAAGGGGGGCGTGTCAGCAGGTAACAAGGCAACTCGTGTGAAAAAAAGCACTAAACACATTCACTCTTTACATCTTACCTTCCTCCCCGGGAGCATTGGTTATCTAAAAAGGCAGACACAATTAAAATGTGTTATTAGTTTCAAAGACACTGGTGTGAGCAAATGTTGGAGCAGTTCCCCTAATTGTATAAAGTTATAAATGAAAAACTTCTTAAATTCAACCCATCTCTAATGAGTTTTACATAGATCATAGTAAAATCAGTACAATAAACTTAATGCCACCATGAAATGGATGGATTGGGCTCTGAACATATTCACTATAAATTTGCATGTAATGGTTTTTGGGTCTATCCAAATTCTTTCTCATCATTAGGTTGGGGGAATTGCAGGAATACTGAGTAAACCTTCATAATAAATATCTTCAGGTCAACTGAGGTTCTTTTTTATCTGAGGCAAATTAAAAATTTTGCAATGTTTTTAAACAAACGTGAAGCCTGAGATTTAGCTTTAGCTTTATTTAGTCTCCCCTCAACAAGTCAAATTTTGGTTCTTGTAGCCGAGGCCAGATGTTGTCTGCTCCTCTTCCTCTTTGTAATTAAAAATCACAATTGAACCTCATCCTCATATGGGGTTTGTTTAATCATTTGATGAATCTCTTCTTAACGCCCTCTCATAATGGGCATGTTCATACAGTAGAGAAGCCAATTCAGTTGTTTTATAAAAGCCTGTACGCAGCATCCTGTGGTAGACTGGTAACCTGTCCAGGGTGTATGCTGCCTCTCACCTCATAGCTGCTGGGATAAGTTGGAAACCCTGCCGCCCTGCATTGCTATGAGCAAGTACAGAGTGGAAGGAAGGATGGATGGACAGTAAACAAGCCGAATACTATAGTGAAGCTCTGACACCTTGTAAAGATGAAGAACTCACCATTTTTGGGATTCCCATTCATTAACATAGCTCATTTTATGTTTTTAATTTACTAATGTCTTCAAAATAACACTATAATTTTAATTTATATATTTAAAATAAATCATGAATTATTAAATGGTATGGAATCATCTTTTTCTCACTCAAACATTCCGGTCCCAACATTTAGCAAGCAAGGGTAGTTTATCTGTATTTGCACACTTACAGAAAAGGATGCCGATTCCTCCAGCTACCAAGAAGCCGGTGAAGACAAGGCCCCCAATTCTTAGCGCTTTATAGTCTGTTGGATGCAAATAAAAAAAACAAAACAAAAACAAAGATTTCTTTCTATCTCTTTAATATATATATATATATATATTAATGGTAAATAAAAAAAATAAAATGTCTGCACTTACTGTAAACAAATGGATCTGTAGATGAGGAGTAAGAGGTAAAAGGAAAAAATAGAAAAAAATATTAATGTATTTCCCAGAATAACTAAAAATACACACTTCCTTTAATGTATTATGATCCTTTAAAATTAAAATATTTTAGTTATGTTTTTGTCAGAAATGACAACATTATTTAGGGGGGGGGGGGAGGGGGGGGGGGGGGGGGGGGGGGGGGGGGGGGGGGGGGGGGGGGTGGGGGGGGGTTTTGGAAAGGGAAAAGGTTGGGGGGGGTTTTTGGGGAGAAGGGAAAAGGGGGTGGGGTCCCCCCCCCCCCCCCCACACACACACACACACACACACACACCATTGCCAGATTATATGTTGATAAAGATAAACATAATGGCAAACTGAAGCCTAAGCGTTTATTTGTTCTGTAATGGTCTCATCTGCCAATGGTTTTCTGTGAAAATGGTTTATTCACAAACCAGCTCTATAAAAGGAAAGAAAAAAGAACAAGAGTTTCAGAGTTTCAGCCTTACTTGCTTCAGTTTCCACGAAAAGAGAGAGCAGCACTGCAAAAATATCAGACAAGCAACATGTTCATTTTCATCATGTACATTTTTTATGTCTTCACTGCTTTAAACAGCACTTTGCAGCATTGTCACTAATTGCATTTTGTTCTAAACACACACGCGTCTTCATTGAACAGTATGTTCGGTATGTATTCATAGTTTATTTACCTGCTGTGAAAGCCACAAGAGTAAAATGTCCCATCTTCAACACAACCGAGTCAGCTAGAGAGACACAGAAGGGGAGAGGGAACGTGATTGGGAGACTTCTTTCTCATCACTTTTTCTTCATCTCTGAAAGACATACTTGCAACACTGTGCACTTTTTGCCCTCTCCACAGGAAGCTCGTCCTTGTGTATGAGAGGTCATTGCCTTATCAGCAGGGATGCATTGTGGGTGTTTGAAGAGTAAACAGCGGATCACTTTTTGTTATGGAACGAAACCTCGCAGGTGTCCAGACAACTTTTCCCTTCAGCCTACAGTCAGCTACAGAAATCACTTTTTTCTGCCCAACCAAACACAGTCCTGTGCTTTCCAGTACAGTTTGCTTTCACTTTCTCACGTTCTGTCCCCGACTTTCAACTTCATTTACCAAGCTGAATGTATGATTTACGGCACTACATCTCTTGTAGGAAAAAGCAGCATTTAGGTTTAACATAAAGCTTTTTTGAGGAAATACAATGTCATTAAACCAAATTCACCAAATTTAAAAAGGATTTTTCTATCTTTATTGATTTTTTATTTAAATTCACTTTAACAAAAATCAACCTTTTAGTTAGTTTTGGTACTTAACATGTTTATTTCCAAGTTTTTTCAAACTGGAAGAACAAAAGAAGGAAAGCAAGTAGCAGACCAGGCTAAACTAACAAACCAACAATGACTTGAAATGTTGGAGATTATGTCAAACTTTTCACATATCTTTATGCAACACTGATATGAAATAGAACGTATGACCATATTGTTGGATTCACATGGTTTAAATCACGTTATTTTAGTTTATTAATGTGTAGTATGTTCAGTTCCCTTGTTGCTGCATTAAACAAATAATTGTCAGTAGTCATTTATCATTTAAAGAATATATCATATTTGATTTGTTGACTGAAATGATATAATTACAGCACCTGATAAATAATTTTAGAAAAATCATGTAATAACATAAATATTAGTAAAATGTATTAAAAGTTGAATGCAATGAAAAGTAACTTACTATTTGAATCTATAATTAAAATTAACTCCACATTTTCAACCTTAGTTTAAAGCTAATGTCATTGCAGAAAGAAGGACAGGAGGGAGCTTCAGAGGTCAAACTGACCTTGGACTATAGTGAGATTCATTGCACAGTTCTAGTCCATGTTAATTTAAATAATGCAAAGCATAAGAAATAAACTAAATGATCCACGTTAGCTGCTACTGCTACACATATTAATTAATGGGTTAATGTAGTTTGTCTTCTTGCTTTTTATCCATCTTTTGCTCATATTTCCTTGCAGAGATAAGTAGCTTTCAACAAAACATACAATGAATGGAGACAAAGACAGTTACAAAGATGTTTTTGTCTCATCATGACCTTTGCTAGATAGTTGTAGAGGTGCAGTATCAGGTAACTCGACAAAGTCAAGGTCGACTGAGTCTTTGTCTTTCAGACACCTCATACAACACGACATTGACAGAGAGTGTAAAGCAGACACCACGTTCTGATGTGTTTAGGGTTAGGTCAAACCATCGTACATGATCACAAGCACTTTGATCAAATTTGACAATATTAACAAGCTGTAAGAATGTAATAAGTTGCTGAAATTAACTTGCTGTTTGTTAAAAATAATTTCACTCAAGTGTAGCTCTTTAAAAAATGTTAAAGCTTTTTTTCTAATAACCTTGAGTTGATGATGACTACCATACCAGTCCTTACCTGATGGTGATGGTTCAAGAGCAGAGATGTCTTTATGGATGGCCCAAGTCACTGCCTGGCCAAAAGTGTCTTTTTTCTATTTTACCTGAATAAGTACACACAGCTCCTCCTCTTTGTTTGGGTTATAAACATTTGTATGTGCATGTTCCAAGAGCAAAAGTGTCATGGCTGCCTTGTGACACTAGTGTTTTTCCATAAACACCAGCATGTCCATATACAGAGGACAGGGAAGGCAGTCTAATTTGTCCTTTTAACATGTATATAATTGTCTTCATTGTACAGGTACCATTCATTCACCAGTTTTCCGAACTGGTTTATGCATTTCAGGGTGATGGAGGCAAGAGGAGTGGCAGCGGAGCTCCAGCCTCTCCATTAACACCATGTGGAGAATGCTTAGTCAATTGTCCTCTGTCATTACCCAAAGTTCAGAGCCTTGATGTTTGTGCATAACTTTTGAAGGGACAAGAATCAACTCGTTCTATCATGAGCTTTGTATTATAGCTCGGCGCTTTAGTACACCAACATAGCAGCACATTGATCTCTCTGCCCGGTTTCCAGTTAGAGAAAGAATGAACGATAAATGACTGAGAAATGCTTCTCTTTGCTTGAAAGAAGCATTGTCTTCTTTGGATCAAAGCTGACATGTAAACTGCAAAAAGACCAAAATATTTTCCTTGTTGGAACAAAGTCTTGAATTCTTATCCACATAAATCCTAAGCAGAACCTGGAAACTTGATTGCAGCCTCGGTGACTATTAACAGGTTGAATTCATAACCTCAGTAAAAAGGTTTGGATACAGTAAAATCTAAATAATAACACACTACAATGATCTGAAAATCCAGTTTGACACAACAGTCTGCAAATGTCGGTAAACTAAGGAAGCCTGTTTGCCGTTCTTCCCCTTTATTCTAGTTGTTCTTCAGCTCTGGGTCTCATTTATTTTCATTTGGGCTTTTATCTGTGCCAAACTTTTTCAGTTGATCCTGTTCTTCATTTAACACAGTTTCTCTATTTTTGTGGAATTCAAAATGCTGATCATTACAGAAACTAAGCAGCTAATGGAAGTGATTCTCCAATACCCGTTATACACCCTGTATTGATCTTTATGTAAGATAGCTGCCTCCTGAAGAAAAGGACGGTAGACTCCTCCATAATGAACAGCAATAGACCTGCCTCTGTCTCTAACCTCTTTTTAAATCCAACATAATTGAAATAGTTGTATCTTACCAACTTAATGGCCCCTTAAATGAAAGTAGAAATCAGGATAAATTCCAAAACTGGGTTGGACTTTCTGGAGTGGTCCTTAACTGGTTCATGTCCTATTTAGAAGGTCAGAGTTATATCATTACAATCATCAGCTATGAGTCTGAGCAAGTGGTCATGACCTGTGGAGTACCTCAGGGGTCAGTTCTTGGACCTCTTCTGTTCAACCTGTATCTGCTCCCTTTGGGTCAACTATTACAGAACTTAAACTTATCACAGTTATGCAGACGATACACAACTTTATGTGTCTTTGTCCCCGGATGACTGCAGGCCAGTAGATCTACTGTATCACTGTTTGGAACAAATAAACACCAGGATTAGAGAACATTTTCAACAATAAATGAATATATAACGGAGATCATTCTTTTTGGTAGCAAAGAGAAGAGGGCCAGCATCTGTAAACACCTAGAGTGGTGCTCGTGTTTCCCTCATGATTGAAATAAACAATAGTGAGGCATCTTCTTTCTTTTTTATTTTGAGATCACAGGTTTAAAACGTCAATACAAATCCAGCAGTTGGTACCGTATGAAAACAGTGTATGCTTTAGTTTAAATTTGGATTAAGTTCTACTAATATAAAAGATAAAAAAGAAGATATTCCATGATTTGAGTCTAGGCCTCATTTTGGCAACTGCACCACGACACTTCTCACTTGAGAGGGCTGTTGGCCTAGTATTTGATAAAGCAACAAAGCTGTATGCTTGCTTGGCTGGTGACTCATAACTTCTGGTTGTTTCCACAATAAGATATTTTACCAATAACACTGGATTTAATATTATATTGTTATTTAATCTAAATGGAATAGTAATAAAATACTGTTACAATATCAATGACTTATGGTTTCTGTCAGCAAGACCATGACAATCACGGTAGAGGCTGCTGCAGTGAAAAAAGGAGAAGATAACACAATATGTTATATTAAATCTGAAGCTTCAAGTCCAAAGATTCTTTTCTTAATTTTTAAGGTATTCCTAGTCGTAATATATAATCATGAGAAGGTCGTTGTGGTTTTTCTACCTTCACTTCTTCTCTGCTTCCCCTGAAGTGTAACCTCCCCCAACTCCATTGTTTGCCTTCTGCTCTGTGAGGCTCTGCCAGGTATCCAGGTATCTCTGTTTCTGCTCTCCCTACAGATTGCACTGTGTTGGTCTGATGGATGGCAGGCCTTTTCCTTTTATTACACTTAGGCAGTAGGTAGAGATCTCCTTTTTTCTTTCTTAGTGGAAATTGCTTCAGCTTTGCCCAAATGCCCTTTAATGTTCACATTTAAATTCTGCTGGAATCTATTTAAAGCCTACAGACAGGAATAAATGGTTTCTACTAATTAACACCTTGTTCGTGTGCATCTAATAATGAATGCTCATATGCATGTGTGCTCTTGCATCATGGTGGAGATTTGTCGAACTCACTTCTGTGTGCCTTCCAGTGTGATACATGAGTGGATATGCCACCGTGTTGATGTGTCTATTTATACTTCTGTCACACACTGAAAAAAGCAGAGGTATGTATCAGCCTCTTAACAAGTGATAACTACAGGAGAGAAATAGACATAGACACAAAACCACATAGTTGAAGGTGTGTGCGGTAGTGTTGATAAGTGATAGAACAATAATTTGACAACAGACAGAGGAGCAGCTGATGACAGCGCAACAGAGATAATGAAGAAAACATGTAAAGTTAATCTGTTTAAAATTCATATCAGCTTTTTTACCCCACAGACATAACAAATGTTCTACAATGTAATGTTTAAATAACTCAAATTGATTTGTAATCCAGTTGAATAGCAAATAAAATGGAATAACTGACGGCCTACACACCACTGTGTTTTCTGGTTGCTTGTATCATCATACAGGAGGTCGGATAAAGGTCACCGTGTTCCAAGACATTTGGTCTGGTAGAGATTGAATTAGAGGGATACTATGGAGAGAATACAGAGTGTGGTAATACTTTCAGGAAATGGAAAAAAAATTTCTACAGTATCTGTGGTCACTGCTTCAAGAAATTTCCTCTGGATGAAAGTTTTCACCAGGTGCTCACTCTTTACTGCACATTAAAGCTGATTTTAGGAACAATGTCATTATCTGTCACCAGTTTACAGTGGAGATAGAATCCAATGCAGGACAACCAGGCAGAAGGACTGCAGACAAAACAGATTTAAAATCAAACTTAGGTTACTCACAAGACAGAGGCCGAGAGAAAGCAACACAAGGTGCAAACTACAACAAATGAACCAGCAACGTGAACAGAAAACCCGGGGGTATAAATACAGCCATGCAAAACTAGATACAGGTGAACATGAGAAATAAATCAAAACCAGATGTACTGATTAACAGGAAGTAAAGCAAAAACAGGAAAAAAAATCTACAAAATTAATCAGGAAACCGAGATCATAGTCTACACATACAGTCTAAACCATGACAGATGTAATGCACAATATCATAAATCTAAAAAGAAAACTTTGTAGGACTCTTTCTGCCTAAACATATATAACCAGTATCACAAAATAATCTATATGTACACAAAGATCAATGTTTGGTAACCACATCTAAATGTTGTTAATCTGCTCTGTCACCATCAGCGCTCATTATGTTTTATTTAACTTCAGGTGGAGCATTTAAACCCTTTTCCATCAGTTATAATAGATATAAGATAAAATTTTTATCAGTTAAAGATCATCTAGTGAGCACACAGTAAACAGTGTGAGTTACCACACACACCTAAATGACAGGATGCACATCTTTGTTGTGGTGGCATTTGAGTATGTTTTCCCATAAACAAGAAATCTAAAGGTCTAAGGACAGGACAGGTTAGCTCGTCTTGTCTGACAGAAAATGAAAACATTCCTCTGAAATATCTTTTATTTTTAGATAGTAAACTTGTAGGTCAGGAGTGTGAAAATGATAAACTTAGGCGCTCCATGTCTTCTACAAAAATGTGTGTGTAGAGCAGATTTATGTTTTAAGGAGTCAAAACAGAGCTAATGGGCAATTTGCATGGGAAGGTTAATTAACTTTATTAGTTTTATTTGAGGTTCACATTTGGACACTTACAGAAGAAGATCCTTGTTCCTGCTGCGGTCACATTACCAGTGTTTAAACAGGTATTTTACAGACAGGTTGAGCTGAGACGTTTTGAACAGTTCAGGAGGATGGCGGCCTGAGTGTCTCCCAAACACATTACATGCCATCTTCTGGTGTGCTAAAAACCAAAGACATGCCACATTCTGGTGTCCAAACTGGGAAAGTATTAAACGTCGGAATAGAAACCAAACCTGTCATGGAGAGAACAAAGTTATAGATGTGCAGCTGAATCAACACTTTGTTCCACTAAGTCTGTTTTATCAGCTAAAAAATAAGGGAGAAATCTCTCCTGCTGACTGCTCGTTGCTCATGTGATGTGTATGTGTGTACGCTTAGTATGTGTGTGTCTTTCTGGTTTGTCAGATGTAGTAAGTCACGGACAACAGTCGATCAATATTATTGTAAAAATCCAACAAAAATTTGGATTCATTTATTATTTTTCACTGACTATAAAATAAATAATAATATATGAATTCCACTTTCTGGATCTGATCTAACGTGACAGAATCACCTGTATTTTTAAATAAATATCTTTAAATTATGGGTAAAAAAAGCAGTTTATCCTTCTTTATTCATGTTATGTAGAACAGCATCAAAGCAAAAATGTCCAAATTGCTGAGGTATCAGCACATGCACACATGCCAGGGAAAGCAAATACATGAGGTCAGATGTGAAACTGAACTCCATGTTCTTCTTTATCTCCTCTGGGCCTTTCACACATTTCTGTGTTCACACATTTGCTTTATTCATTCATAGACGAGATTTCTAACAACCCTGCAGCCAAGCTTGAAGAAGAGTTTGTGTATGTTTTTAACATGTTTTGGTGCACCTAAGTTTCCCTGCACCTGAGTTTAAACCAAATAAATGAGAGTAAGCTATCTAAGGTACATGGTGAACCTTTAACATCCTGATTGTTGCAGCTTCCATATATCACTCAGCCGTTTTTGGATTTACAGTTTGTCCAGTTTGTCAAGTCCTCACTAGGACCAATAAAGTGGATCATTTAACTCCAGTCCTCAGATCTTTACACTGGCTTCCTGTCTGTCAAAGAATTTATTCATTATCCTGCTGTTAGTTTACAACACACAGAATGGTTTAAGTTAAAAATGCTTTCAAGATTTTCTTTTTGTTATAAAGCAACCAGACTCCTCTACTTTTTGTTACCAGCGTCAGGACTAAACATGAAGAAGCAACTTTTGGACTTTATGCTCCTCTAATGTGGAACAAATTCCCAGAAAACTGGAGGGCTGCTGAGACGCAGCTGTTTTAAATCAAGATTAAAAATGTCTTATTTTGCAGCCTCCTATACAAACAATGGCTATTTCCTCACACTGTTACCTTTATTTGTTACATTTTTTAAATTTTATTTAAATAGTTTATTATTTTTAATGTTGTAATGTTGTAATTTTAATGTTTAATACTCCCCTGCCGTCTGCTGTACTGTTTATAATATTTTATTTAAAAATATTTAGAGTAATGTTGTACTTGAAAGAAATTTGTCTTACCAATAAACTTGCCTTGCCTTTCAGAGAAATTTGGACCAAAGAATTTATTTTTCTTTTTAAAAAAAATCATGGCAAGGTGTGCTGTGGTCTGTTAAAATGGCCAAAACTAATCTGGGTATAAACTCTGGTTTTAAAGGCAGCGTGTGAATGAGCAGACAGTAGTAAAACTAGAAATGAAAGACTGAGATTTCCCACAAAACAATAGCAAAAACAAACAAACAAAACACACAAATAAACCGTCAGACTAAGTGTCTGAATGCTTGTATTCTGCAAAAGGTGAACTCCAACATTATTTACACTGTTTAACAAGAGCAACATGTCCTGATATTGTTTTATTAGTTATAAAAAGACATTGTCTTGATTGATTGAAGCGTTTTATTTCGAAAAAGAAAAAAAGTAACAATTATTGTCTGAAAAGGAGCAGGATGAAGTAATAAAACTTGAAGTGAAACAACCTGTTATTAATCTAACTGCTTCTCTCTAGTGGACAAAGTGCGACGGTGCAGTCAACTGATGCTGTACTGACAACATTTTGTGGATGTGAAGATGCCTTCATGCACGTAGTCAGAAACTTATCCGGAGTGGACAGATGTCAGACTTCTCAGCTTAAAGATCTCTGATCTCGAGCTATCAAAGTCACGTGACTTTCACATTATCACATTTCAGAAATTTAAAAAAAAAAATCTAAAAGCAAATCAAGGAGTCCCCGTGACTAAATATTTTACCCATAATAATTAAGTGATTCAATTTAAGCTGGCAAAAAGGCAGCCAGTATAATTGTAGAGCTGTTCTTCACTTTCATAACATCTTCATAAACCCTTCATGTTCCCATCACTGCCTCAAAATGTAGGAAATGGTGCTTTTTAACATTTTAATAACATTTCATAAAACTGAACATAATTTTAAATCTAAATGAAGATGAATCACTTAATCACACTGCTCTTAATATCTGAGAATATAAAAACCTTCATCTGTCTGAAAAGTTTCTTCTATATACAAATAAGCTGTAACAACATCAGACTAAAAGTAAAAGATCATCTCCAGACTTTCATTAACCTGACAACCATCCCAGCTTTACTCTACAGTTAAACAGTTAAAAACAGCTTTTTCCTTGTTTTCCCTCTTTAGTCTTCTTGTATTCTTCTTTAGCCTTTTGTTACTATTGTGTCCAAGTCATCTTCTGTGTCATCTCCCCCTAAAAACACAGACATTTGCTGTAACTTTTCAATCTACTGACTAATTCTGGTGTAATATCTGATTGCTGTGAGATGAAGCAGAGCTTACAGAGGCACATGGCATGCCGAAGGGTCTCGGATCTTTGCATCATGACGTAAAGAAGAGCAAACACCAACAGGATGCCAAAGAAACCTCCAATTAAACAGCCAATGAGTGTGGCATGACTCAACCCATCATCTGGGAAAAAGAAAAAAGAACCCAAATAAATCAAATTATCAGTGAATTTAATGAAAGGAATTGGTTTATCGTGTTGACATCACCATAAACGTGCAGGACGGCAGCAGTTGCCTCGTTGTTCTTTAGCTGCTGACAAACGACTTTTGTGCCGTTGTCTGGGAGAGAAGTTCCCTTGAGGGTCAACACAGCCAAGGAATTTCCATTCTTCATCTCACAGGTACCATAGAGAGCCTAAGTCAGACAAGGCAGTACAAATAAGACTGCATCCATCAGACAGGGGAGGAAAGATATTTTTTAAACGTTATAACTGAGACAGAAAAGAATAAAATGGTGTTTAAAAATGCACCAATGGGATTACATTGCTCTAACGTTTAAGATGGTAAAATTTTGTACCAGTGTTTTGATGATTAGAACCACACGGAAACACATGCTTTATAATCACACAACACAGCAGAAAACACAAAATCTACGATAAGATACAGATCTCTTTCCTTGTTTTACCTGAACAATATCTTCTATGTGGCCATAAGGGCAGGTGAGAGTGTAGTTGCCTTGACTCCCGTAGAAGGTAAACGTAAGATTGGGAGATGCTTCAGGCACTCCACAGTGAAACACTGCGGGTTCACCCACAGCCACTGAGACATCCACTGGCCGCGTTTGGTAGCTGAGAGCTGCAGGCTTTGGTGTTGAACTGGTGGCTGTGCTCACACGGGAGACGGTTGTCGGTATTGCTTGCGCTGGGGGAAAGATTGTGTGGGTGGAAGTGTATGAGAGATAGAAATAAAGAGGATTATTAATCTTCACAATCATAAACTGAATGCGACTAGAGATATGCAGCATAAACCATTAAATGGCAGCTTTTCTTAGATTAGTTTGGAGAATTTGCATCAGAAGTATGAGGAAGTGTTGCTTATTGCCTAACTGGTTGTTGCTGGTGAGCTGAAGCTTTTCTGTTTTCGTGAAATTCAGTTAACCGGACTCTTTCCAGCTAAGTCTTCTTGACACACAGCAATAGATTACTGTGAAGCTGCTGCAAATGTAAGTGCTCATGATGCATGTGGTTAGTTACCCGAGGAGAGAGTGCTGCTTTGGAGCACAGCCAAAAGCAGCAAGCAGATATGGGACACTTTTGTTTTCTTCATCATTGTTCCTTTTTCCTCTTCTCAACTCCTCCTCCAGATGACGTTTCTTATTCCATGGATTAATCTGGATAATTTAAAACCCCACTTTAAAAAAAGTTTCTATAACAATTCAATGCAGAGAAACAATGCACAAGTCATTCCGAACATTAAACTATAGGCGTTACATTTAAATTAAACCAGTTTGAAGTCTGATGGCACCATGCTACATCAGAAAACCTGCCAGAATTATTTAATATGTTCATGTGACAAAATAGAAATCACCAGCATAGCAAATATGTAAAATCACGTGTTGATCTGGATGAAGTAGTGATGTAAACAGTTATACTTTTGTTATTATTATAGTGAGTAATACTACTATATCTGACATCATGCTGTTGATAGACAGTGAAATGCATCTGAAAGTTATTACACATAAACGAGTACATAAATGCACATTTGTTTGGGCAACTACTTGTCAAAGCTAATACGTATTCACTCCTTTTGAAATCAAATAATGTAATTCTTCACTCTTAAACATGAGTTTTAAAGAAAGAGGAAAAAGTAACACTAACCACAATTGAAACTGGAAATTCCGTCTTAGTTCTGCAGGCAGATTAAATTATGATGATAGTTGCTTTTAAGACAAAAACTTATTACCTTTGGAAACGTGTTGATCTAGTCTCAGCACTGGTCTGATAGGACACGAATCCCAATGCCCGTGAATAGACTGCGTCTGAACAGAGCTCACTCTTTATTTTTCTCTCAAAACGAAGGAAGCTTGTGACAACAAGACACCTGGAGGAATGTGGACATGTTCCTGATTATCAAGGTGGATTTCTACGAACACCAAACAGGTTCAGCAGGCCAGACCTAAACCAGATAGCAGCCATACCTTTCTCTCTTTTATACTCTTTCTTACATAGAAATAGATCTGTGAGAATGAAGTTGCCCAGGTGTCATTAGCACATAACTTTTAAACTAGGTACCTGATTGGGAAACTGGAGATGATGTGCATGCTGAAAGGTCTTAATATGAGCATGTTTCATGTCTGCCTGAGGAAGTTATTACAGCTTTTGAAACAAACATTTTAACAACTTGTGTGTCTGAAAAAGAGCCAGAAAAACATTTTGCTTATGATATGTTAGAGTTTTCTTTTTAGAGACTATACTGAATGCAGTATATGGATCCCCCAGCATTTCAATTATTTTTTAAATGGAGAACATAAAGTGTAAATGGAAAAGTGTGAGGAATGACAAATATTTAGCAATAAAGAAGATAAAGGGGTATTGCATGAGGGATGAATTATGGAAAATTAAATGGAAATATTTACTTCAATCAGCATTGTATTAAAATATTTTATAGAATGGTGCACAGACTGACTTTTAAACTTATTATTTCCATATCTGGGAGACAAAAGAAAATTATATTTGTTATATTTTTTTCTTATGCACAGAATGATTTATTCATATTTACATCCTCATATTCTTTCTCTAAATATTTCTGCAAGTTGTTATTTCGGTGCTTATTTTTAACATTCCTGTATTAATTCTACGGACTTTCAGTTTTTCAAAGTGTCTAAAAAATGTCTGCAATATAATTTTTCCAATTCAAAATCCCTATAAAATATCTGCAAATACATTAAAACCTGCTAGAATGAGTGTAACAAATATCCCTAATTAAAATACTTTTCCTGGATGCATTAACTGTGCATGGTTGAAAGTAAGCTAAATTATTTCCTCACATGACTATGGAGATTTATTGAAGCTGTCCACAGGTTAAAGATGCCAAGAAAGTGTGAAACTGAAGAAATAAAGGATACAATAAACAATTTGCACATGACTCTGCATGTTATTTGTGCAAGGCTAACATGAAGCTGAAAGGACAGCATGGGCCTCAGCTGGCATTGAATCAGAAGTGTGACCAACAGAGAGCCCATTTTATAAAAGAGCAGGGACTATACATCCCTGGGGTTTATTCTAGAAAAAAAGGTTAAACTTACCATCTGGTAAACTCTGAACTTGAGGTTAACACAGAACCTGCTTACTCTGAGTAAGTCTGCTCCAAAACACCTGATAAGTTTTAGTTCAATTAAGCTCCTGCAGAGGTTAACCCAGAGTTAATGAGCACACACTGAAAACATAAAAACCCTAAACTACATTCATGAGCGCTAATGGAAACTGAAGGTGAGAAGTAACGGACAACATACTTCAGAGGGAGACTTGGGAGGTTTTAATGGTACTTATGGTATGATTTTTGTGAAAAAAAAGAAATACAGCAGCATCAATGAATGAAAGAGAGTTATCCGTTAACCAACAGAATAAATGCATGAGTTTGAAAATGTAGCATGTTGGGTGTTTGTGGATTGAGCTACCCAGCATGCTTTTGCTAATGTTGTACCACGAGTGAGACTGATCCTGCAGAAAATGACAGTTTTCACAAGTGTTTAAACCATAAATATACCGATTAAGGGACAGTTGCCTTCTTATTGAGCTTGCATGTGCTCCATTTTAATTAAAATGTGCATTTAAAAATCATTTAGAAAAGAGTGTTAAATGACTTTTCAAGCATTCCATTATTTCCTGTCACCAGTTTCTCAATACTGCTTAAATTCTGGGTTCTAGTTAAGATGTAATCCCTCTGGAGCAAGAACAACTCTGTCCCAAGTCAAGATGAAACACACAAACACTCTCCAAATAGCGTGTCACGAGGCCGAGGGAGTCAAATTTAGAAAATAAATAATTGTCCTGATGTTATTGTAGATACTATATTATAAAAGAGTAAAAGATTAAAAGAGCTGACAACGCCACCTAGAGTTTTAAGAGCCCTACGCTAAGAACCAAACCTGTAGATTCTTATGATCAGGCGTGAGGAAAGTTAAAAATGAGTCAATCCACGTTTACAAATTTATTACAAGGAGTTTTGAATACGAGACACATAAAACTGACTAAAATGCCAAGTCCTTGAAGTCCTCGGTAGAGCTGGAGTGTTAGGCCTTTACTCGTTCCGGAAATCACTAGTCCAAGACACCTGCACCTCTGTGTCCCCAGCTTCTTGTCTCTACCAACTCCTGATCGTCAAGCTGTGGCTCCTCAGCTCCAACTGCCCTAGAAAAGGCAACAACCAAGACCAGTATCCCAGCAATAGACAACTCAAACTGTTCTCTCTTGGTCTTGAAACCAACTCTGCTGCATCAAGGTGGAAAACAGGCATACTCACAATCTTCCTGGGTGGTAGTCAAACTACCAACCCAGGCTGGATTTCCCTTGCAGACATGGGTCACTTTACCACTCTGTTCTCCTTTTTACTTTTTGTCTTCTTACATCACAGCTGTTGCTCGTTTACTGATTGGGGCTGATTAGTGTCATGTTGACGGGTAATTGAGAGACAAACACACACACACACAGCAATAAAAACTGCAACCCATAAACCAATCAAAAATATGTGACCAAGCAATAAAACATTAAGAAACATGCAGTGTTAAAACATGGATAAAACTCAATCTGACCCTGTCACAAGCGCTTATTGAAATCTAATAGCTATTGGAGTTATATCTGGCTATTACATCATTATTAGTAGAGCTAATAGAAGTAGACAGAAGGCACCACCCTCCCTCACCCCAGCTGAGGAGTTAGCTATGTCACTGAACAAAGGGTGATAATTGATGGCATTCTTGGGCACTCAACTTTCAGAATTTAAATGAAAAGAAGACCGAGGTAATTATATCACTAAACGCGGAGTGTCTGGGATCACAGGTGGAGCTGACCAGTTTGTGCAGAGGGGTCGGGATCTTATGGGGGGCCTATGAGGACAAAGGGCTACATATGCATTCTAGGTGAAGGCGGTCAAGATGACAATAGCCTAATAAAAATAATTTTTTGCTTTCTAAGCAAAACACTGGAGGTCACCACAACACCTTTTCTCCCCTGATCGGGGTCTTCACTTCCGGTCCTCGCTAAATGCATGGAAAACAGCATATTTTAGAGGGGCGATTTAATTCGATATATTCACGGAAATGTCTTCTGGGATGACCTGTGTTGTTGTTGGATACATACAAAACTCGAGGAAACTTACAGATTTTATGAATGGAACATGTTACGAACATAAACTCGCAAGATGAGGTGATTTCACAACAATGTGTTGCAGCACTGAAGTTAAAACACCCACCAAGAGGATCTTCTTCTGCTCTTATTATTTCGTTGATCATAAACCGACAGAACTGCATCCAGATTGAGAATTATATCTGGGCTACGAACGATCAGCAGCAAATTAGAGGCGAAGGCGAACTAGATAGCATGACACCTGCTTCCACCTCCAGCACAAAGAGCCTATAAGTACTCTGATTATTAGTAGAGGTTAGTTCATGAAGTATCTTTTATTTCGTACCGTATTTTGATAACCATAGGGTGGACTTAAAAGTGTAATATGTTGTTTTGTGACTTTGAAAAAGCGTCTGTCGAAGAAGACAGCATAAAAACCGTGTGGAGAGAAGTATGGCACAGTGAAGTAAAGTGAAGTAAAGTAATTGAACAGAAACCAACAGCTTAATAAAAAGGGAGAAATTGACTATAAAACCATAAATACTATGCAGCAGGCTCCATGTTTACATCGGATCCCTGCCAGAAACACTGACTTTTTGGGAGCTTGCCAAAGTAAATATTGAGCCGCTGCAGGCAGCAGTAGAGGCTGTAGCTAGCTGTCACATCGACTAGCTAATGAAATTAAATGAAGTTTAAAACGATTTCAGTGAAACAGAAAAGAAAGCTACGACGCAGCAGTAACGAAAAGAAACCCACATTTTTAACATCCTAAATCCTGATCGCAGTGAACTAGCTCAACAACCGGCACCTGGAACAGTCATCTAGCCATTCTGTTAGAGTAGACATATGGGACACTAATCTCTCTGTTCTGTCTTCTTTTGATTAAAATGTGACCCGTGTATTGTTGTGGAAAAATCTTTGCTGGATGAGAAAATAAACTCATGCCGAATCAAACTGTCTTTTACATTTATTGCAATAATACAGAAAGGTTAAATAGACAAAGTGAAAGAGCTCTAAAAGGAAAGTGAAGGAGAGCTGAGAGCAAAAAAAGAAAAAAGCTCTGTAGGTGCCTTGTTAGAATAAATCTTGCACGAGTTAGATGAACACCCTTTTTCCATCACATGCTTCTGGTAGGGTGTGTCTAAAGCAAGTGGTAATCACTGATTGGTTAATCTAAGTCTGAGAGTGAGGAAGTTTCACATTTAGAACCCTCCTTGTGAAATGTGATATAGTTTGTATGATATCATGAGAAAAGAAACATGTTTCTTAACCATAGTCCTTGAGCTGTCTAACTGTGCAGCTTTGCAGACTTTTAACACCACTGTGTATCCTCATTAAATGGATAAATGATTAATGCTCTTTCTCTCTACGTATTTTACCTTGAGTTGTCAGGATAGAACATTTGAAGGAAGAATGTTCGTGTGTGACTTTTCTCCATAGCTGGTGTATCCTGATAAGAAATAAGTGAACCTCTTATGTGGACGTCACACTGTTTATGAGAGAAAAAACAATTA
The DNA here is from genome assembly GCA_037177515.1 of Pseudomugil tenellus. NCBI lineage: Eukaryota > Metazoa > Chordata > Actinopteri > Atheriniformes > Pseudomugilidae > Pseudomugil > Pseudomugil tenellus. Next base: position 21,962,509 of record JBAMHX010000007.1, on the reverse strand, counting down.
TTAATAGTAATTTATTCGTGTATTAAAAATGCCACCACAGTATCCATATTTGAGATTTTGCTATTTTTTGAGTAATCAAAATGTTATTTAAGTTTTTTCTGAAGCAGTATTACATTTTAAAATAGTACTACTTTATCATTATTGGCAATGTAGCCGGAAGAGCGAACAAATTTCGAAATCATTTTACGCAATGGATTATGGGAAAGGGGTCTGCCAAGAAAGTGGTGGATAGGGGTCTTCAATCCTGATCCTCGAGGGCCGGTTTCCCTGCAGGTTTTTCATGTGTCCCTGCTGGAACACACCTGATTCAAATCAATGCATATTAAGCAAACATGTGCAGAGCTTGTCTGAGTCCAAGTCAGGTGTGCTGACCCCCCCACTCCCCCGGTCTAAAGTTTGTGTTCTCGATTTCAAACAGAAACATCTTTTCTTATTTTATCAAAACCTTTCTTAAATCTGATGTATTTATTTATTTATTATTACAAAAAGTTGGAAACAAATATGCTTGATTGCACTGCAGAAGCAACATTCTTGAGGCAAAATCAATTCATATGCTGACAGGGGCAGAAAGGGTATGAGAGGGTTGGGCTTCAGGCAGCCTAACCCATTTTAACACCTACATACAGGGAAAGCTTTTAATTAATGTTTTAATCAACTTCAATGCACAGAATATTTAGTAGGTGTAATTAATTGCATAAAAATATTTATTTATAATTCAGTTTTGCTGTGATTGCAGCAAGTGTTCTTCAATTATACACCTTGTCAGGGGGCCTAGGGCAGCCACCAACACTGCCCCCGCCCAAACTCTGCTACAGTCGAGGATATAATGTTTCATCACAATCCTCGCCGCATATCCTTCATATGAGCGCGATAAATCAAGCAGTTTTCCCAATTGGAATATGATACTCGTTGTACCTGTTTAGGCCACAACGAGACAACCTGCACTGAATTTCAGCATTTTGAGATTTATGGTTTCCTCACTAGATGCCGCTTTATGCACGAAAAATCAGATTTTTGCCTATGCGCATGCGAAAGGTAGAACATTTCTGCAGGTGGACGTGTGGCATCCTACAGCTGAGCAGACTCTTCCTTTGTGCGTAAATGATCCAGAGTAAGTGATAGTTCGACCGTTGAATTATTTCAGTTAACAGTACTGCTTAAACCATAGCGGGTGCTCAAACGTAATTCTAATGTTAAGGTCAACGAGGCGACATTCCTGTACTTCCGCCTTCATATCCTTTGTGAATAATGCTGCTTATTATTTATGTAGGCTACACTTCGGTTTATATTGGGATTATACCAACCTGCAGCTGTAATGCTGTAGCTACATGTCTATTTGAGTTTACCACGCTATTTCCTGGTCAAGATATGTAAATTTTGTTACTTTAACAAGCAGATGAGAGGCCGTCTTCCACGTGCCCAACCGAGGCGTAATTATATTAGACCAATAGATGGTAACATTGTACCTACTACGTTTAAGCAAAGATTTGTCCTAAGAGACAAATTCATGTAATTCATAACCCATGTTCACCTGTATTCATCATACAACTTTATATTTGTTCTTAAAGTAAATATTGTGTTTTATTTAATTTCAGAACCACACACATCTGTACTCACAGATAACAGATAAACTGGATCACTAAGAGTGCTACTGTGCTGTGAAAAACTGAGTGTGAGAAGTAAATCATTGGACTGCCTAAACCTGAGTGCATTTTCATTTCTTGTGTCCTGACTGACACACCAAGAACACACCTACATCATACCTCTTTTCATATACAGTCCATACGAATGCACTTTGCAATAGATTGATAAAATGGAACATTTAATTACAAATCTCAGACACTGATCAAACAGGCTTCATTAAATATTGACAGACCAACGACAATGTGAGACAAGCACTCTTGTCAGCCGCATAAAAAAGAACAATATAGAATCTGTAGTTAGTCTTGATGCAGAAAAGGTTTTCAATTTGGTTTGTTGGGAATATTTATATTTTACTCTGAAAAGTTTTTGGTTTAGCAATCAAAAAAATGGATGCCTGTGATCTCTTTACAGCGTTTCCATTGGCAGGTTTAAAGTAAATAAAAATCTTTCCCAACCAGTCCTTCTTCAGAGGGGATGTAGTCAAGAATGCCCCCTTATCCATTATTTGTTTGATCTGTTTATTGAGCCATTGGCTCAGGCAATCAAAGAAGGCAAAGATATAACAGAAATACATACATACAGAAATACATACTGTGCATTGTGTAACACAATGCACATGAGTGATTGCGCATGCACAGCGTTTTCATGCACCAGTCAGCTCGTCTTCTCTAAATCTTAAGTTTTTATCTGGTTTTGAACATTTTAAAGTGCAATATTTTTAATACTATCTAGTCTAGATCCATTTTTAACAGAGGACAAAGAACTTTTTTATTTCTCCAATCACTGACTAACTCATGTAACTTGTTTTTCTACAAGAGCCTCACTTAGTCTGGAAAGAAAATTTAATACTATATAAGAAAGCCCTGCGTAAGGATAGAACAGAATATTATTCATCATTGATAGGAGAACAAGAACCATCCCAGGTCTTCAGCACTGTAGCCAGGCTGCGTAGGGGCCATGGGGCCGTTGAGCCTTGTATTCCTTTAACTTCTTTACCTTTAATTCCTATGATGGCTTCATGAGTTACTTCTTAAATAAAATAGTTTCTATTAAAGAGAAAATCCATGACATCCTTCCCATTATTGACGATGTTTCAGCTGGGGCAGCTGTAGAGACATCTATAGAATCTGATATTTGTTTTTGTTCTGTAGCTCTCAGAATTAACCAAAATAATAGCTTCATCTAAACCTTCAACCCAAGATTTTAGACCCAATTCCAACTAGATTATTCAAGGAAGTATTTTTCTTAGTCTATACATCTGTACTGGATCTGATCAATACATCTCTATTAACAGGATATGTACCTCAATCTTTTAGCTGTAATGAAACCAACTCTTGATCCAGAAGTATTCACTAATTATAGACCAATATCCAACCTCCCCTTCATTTATAAATCTGTTTGAGGAATTTCAGTCTGGATTTAGACTCATCATAGTACAGACAGCTCTGGTTAAAGTTACTAATGATCTTCTAATGGCCATAGATAAAGGACTCCTGTCTGTTCTTATCTTGTTAGATCTTAATGCTGCATTCGACACCACAGGTCACAACATTCTGCTACAGAGGCTGGAACATGTTATGGAACATGGAACATTGGTACTAAAGGGACCGCACTAAGCTGGTTTAAGTCATATTTATCTGATAGAAAGATCTCATAGTTCTGCTTTGAGAGAAAAAAAAGGAAGGAAATTCCAAAATTTGAGAACCAAATATTTTATCTTTGAAGCTGACCCTCAGTCTTACTTTGAATCGTATTTTTGTTCTTGGTTCCTGTAAAGCTATTATTTGGTGACCGCACACTGACTGGCTGCGAGGTTGGGGAGGAGCTATCTCCAAGCCCCCATTATAACACCCTTGTATCTTGGCTTGACATTTATTTTTATGCATTTGAAGATTATCTCCACCCATATGCTGCTCGCTTCCTTTTGAAATTTAGTCTTTTGAGCCGATGTTGAGAAGATGATTGTAAAAACATTAGCGTTGTTGCTCCTGTTAATGAAGCCAGGTAAGATTCTGTTTTTATTTTATTTTATTTTATTTTAAACTGAATATTTTTTTTTCTTTATGAAAAACATTTACTGTATTCAGCATTTTAGTTATTATAGTTTTTGTCTTGGCAGTACTTGTTTTTTCATATGGCACTTTTCCTTGTTTCATTACATTACATTCATTTAGCAGACGCTTTTCTCCAAAGCGACTTACATCTGAGAATAAGAACAACACAAGCACTA
>JBAMHX010000007.1:21933455-21958535 GCA_037177515.1 Pseudomugil tenellus | reverse complement strand
AGAAAGAAAGAAAGAAAGAAAGAAAGAAAGAAAGAAAGAAAGAAAGAAAGAAAGAAAGAAAGAAAGAAAGAAAGAAGGAAAAAGCTTTTCTGAAAGAGAAACCTGCGTTTTTGTTGCCCTCTTGGGGTTTATATCGAAAAACTGGTACAAAAAGTAGTTCTTTCTTAATAATTATTTAAAACTAATTAAGATAAGAGATGCCATCCATCTTCTACCGCTTATTCCTGAACGGGGTCATGCGGGGGCTGAAGCCAATCCCAGCTGTCATTGGGCAACAGGCGGGGTACAGGTCGCCAGCCCATCACAGGGCCACACATATAGACGAAAAACCACACACACACACACACACCTATGGGCAATTTTAGAGTCCCCGATCAGCCTATCCCCAAGGTGCATGTCTTTGGACTGTGGGAGGATGCCGGAGTACCTGGTGAGAACCCACACTAACACGGGGAGAACATGTAAACTCCACACAGAAAGGCCACCATCCGAGTCAGGGATCGAACCAGCAACCTGCTTGCTGTGAGGCTACAGTGCTATGCTGATGTTGATCTTTGACAGATTTTCACAGTTTGGTACCTCTACCACCTTGGTCTCTTTCCCTGGGCTCTCTCCAGTTTGTAAATGGGCAGTTGCTTGTTACTCCCAGACCTTCTGCTTTCCTTCCTCCAAAAATGTAATTTTGTTCTTTTTGCTGAGTTAACTATGGTGCACAATTAAAGCTGACAGCATGTTGCTACACTATCCAGTTGCTAGCATGTTCAATGAAGCATTAAAAGAACATGATGCTGTCATGTGTTGTCCTGGGCAAGAAAAAACTGTGTGCAGTTTCTCTGCTTCTGGACGCTGCAGATCAACAACATCCCCAGGACTGTTAATGTCACTGCATTATTAAAATGAGTCAGAATTCTAGCAATGCAACAATATTTTATTTATGTTTTTTATAAAAAAGATTATTATGCTATTTGATTACAAGTGATATGCTCTTTTTCTCTTTATTTTGAAGTTAGGGTTAGAAAAACAAAAAAATGTTGCTGTAAAATAAACTTATATTTATTTTATTTGATTATAAATCACAATATCTATATTAGGTGAGTAAACCAAATTCTCCCAAAAATGTAGTATAAACTGCCCTTATCCTGGATAAACCCCCGAGACCCAAATACAACTAAATACAACATGTTATGTACTTAAATGTTTTAAATGATCACCATGTTCTTGGCCATGTTGTGGTATTTATACAACATCATCTCACCAACTACCTACATAGCCTTAGTTCAATGTGTTAACATTTTATTAAAGAGGATGTAAAAGTCACCATGACAAATAATTCCTACAAAACACTGATAAAGTATAAAGCCTGTCACGTACTCCGTTAGCCGCTATTTTCTGGTTGTTGAGGCAACAAGAACAAAATGACATCATTTCTTTCTCACGGACATGATTAAGGATATCTTGCAGCTTGTTCTTGACAACTTTCTGCTGAAGGGCTCCATGAAGTATCACGTGATGGGTCCGACTTTTGAGGAGGAAACTTTTAAAGCATGAGTGAAAAATGGCTGCCTCTGCACTTTTGCTGACGCGAGGTGGAATGAATATATTTAATTACATCTGATTTAAGGAGTAAGAGAGAGTAAGAGTAAGAGAGTATGAAAATGCTTTAAACATATGTGGCATTTAAAGAAATGAATACTGTTGTGTTTACGAAGCCACCCTTTCTTGTATCTTGTTAATACAAGCTTTGTCTTAAATGGGATGGAGAGTACTGCATTGAGAGTGGCATGTTTCTGTCTCCAATGAACTATTGACCCACTTATTTCACATTTAATCAGTTCATTATTTCCTAATGTCTACAACCAATTTTTCCCTTAAAAGGTCTTACTTACATGTGCCACCCTTTCTTGGTCTCTACCCCCCATAAAAAATTCTGGCAACACCCCAATGCACTGGCTCACATTTTTACACTACCTGCCTTATACTAAGTTAGCAATTTTAAATAAATTTGTGAATCTTACTTTACATGTCCATGCTCAGAACAAATCGGAAATGAGGAAAATACTGAAGTTCTAAAAATAGAGCAAAGATATGAAGAGTGTAAATGCAGGACCATCTTGTAAGCAACTGTGCTGATGTCCCAGTCAATGTCCGCCTGGTTTGTGTCCTCCCCCACTTCTCCTTGTGTTCTGGTAAGTGTCTGCTGGAACCAAAAGTTTACTCAAAAACACATAAACATCACCCAGACTGTAACGATAACAGCTTTTAATTGGTTCATGGCGCTGTATCTTTTTGTAGTCATCATCATCATCATCATGACTGGTTGGTCCTCAGAACTTTTCTGCCTCTGGACATTTTTTATAGAACTTGTTAAAACTCCAGTGCAACTCTCACTGTGACCAAATGTGAGCGTCTTCATTTGCAATGAACTGTAGCAGATGTCCTGTATTCAAATTAACCTCTCCTTATAAATATAACAAAATGATAGAAAAGGAAGAGAAAGAATATAGCACTTTGAATATTATGACAAAAAATTAACATTTTGGTTAGTTCCTGGGATCAAAAGTTGATCTAATTTGTTTTAGAAAATACATTTTCACACAACTGCTTCTCTTTTTATACATATGTTGCTTTAACTTGCTTGATTAAAAATCGTGCAACTGAAGATGCTGCAAAGTATCTTGAAACTTCTTTTTCTCATCTATTGAAGCCATGGGCTCAAACAAGTAAACATGTAATTGTTCATTTTTTAGTTTTACACGCCATGAGGCATTTCTTAACCACGAGGAATTTAAATAAAGACATAATTAAAATGAACGTGAACATTGAAGAAATGGCAGAATAATCGAAGTAGGATATAAAACATCTGTTATTGTCAGACTGGTTGGAAAATGCTGAATATTCCTGTCCATACTGTGTCTTTATGGGTCTGTGGATGTGGTATCAGTAAGGACATATGACTGATGTCTGTTTGCCTTCCGTGTCCTGAAAGCAAAAGAGCAACAAAAAAATCTGACATTTCAATTTGAAACATTTTAAATCTATCTTTGCAGAAATAAAGCAAACACTGTCATATTTTTGGTCACATTTGTACCATTGTGGACATATTTCACCTTTAAGTCATCTTCAGTCATTTGGGCTTATTGCACAGGCGACTGTATAATTTTGAGTTATTTTGTCATTAATAATACTTATTAAAACACTCAAATAATAAGCAATTCCGCATAAACAAATCTGGAGATATCTAAAGTGTAAATGCTGACAGGAAATAGAAAGATATGACAATGTGAGAGCGTGTAATAAAAAAAGGCCTCACCTTTTCAGCAGAAAGGCAATTATGGCAAATATAACCAGAAGGATCCCAACAGTTATTCCAATGAGCATGAATTTGCTTCCCGAGGAGTCAGATGGAGTCACTGCTGGAGTCACAGAAAAGTTGTGATGCAACGTTAATGTAATCAATATTTCTATATGTTTGGAAAAATCTTTTTTTTATTTGATGGTTGACACTGCTGAGGTAGGTAGGAATCAACCTGCAGCATGGTGCTCCAGTTATTAAGTACGCCTTCATCATTCATTGCAAAGCATAAATACATCTAATATTCAGAGGTTTTATTGTGACACAATCAAAGTATGAACCTATAGTTTGTATATTTGTTAAACATAACATTCATTTACGTACTTCTGGAACTTCTGAGAGTAACAGTGTAAATCTGTGATCCATGTTTGTTGCGTGCTACGCAGCAGTGCTGCTCATACTCCTCAGCAGTGATGTTTGCACTTCTGAGTGTTGGGCTTCTTCCTGTTGGTGTTGCCAGAGTTTCTCTTCCTTGATGAAAGCTTTTGTCTGCTGTAGGAAGACATGCTGTGCCCTGATACCAGATGTATGTATCCACAGGTGGGTTAGCATCACTAAAGCAGGTCAGAGTCACAGGGAACTTGTCCTGGACCTCTCCGGGAGGACTGACTGAGATGGTTGTTTTCTGAGGAGGGTCTAGACAAAAGGAAGACCACTTAGTACACGTTTTACAAACCTGAGTAGATTCTGCTGCACATAGATTTCAGTGTTTTTTAATATAATTTTGGATTTGTATTGAATACATATTAGACACTATTAATTTAAATCATTTAAAAGCTCACTTACATTGTACATTAACTTTCAGTATTGTTGAGTTCTGCTCTTTATCTGCAGTTTTTATCTGACAGTAGTAGCTGCCAGATTCATCAATTGAAACAGCACTAATATTCCACATCTGTCCAGTATGTAGTAGGCTGGTACTTGTGTTCTTGTACCATCTGAAAAGAGCCAGTGAGCTGGTTTCTGGGCTGCAGCAGGCCAGACGCAGGGCCGCACCCTCAGTGATGACAGTGGATGGACCAGCCAAGACTGCAACTGTACTGGGGGAGTCTGGAACAAATATGAAGTTATATTTCTACTTAAAATTTTAAATTAAACAAAACTTATTTCACAACAGTGTCATGATTATCATATAACATTTTGCAAAAATATCTTGCTATCAGAATAATTAAACTTTTTTGTGTCTTTTTCAACTAAACCTGTGCTCAAAATAGGAGGTAACTCTGAATTGGTATAAAAATATCTATAGCTATGCATAACTATAGATATAATCCCAATATTATCATCTGTGTGTTTTCAAAAAGTCACAGTTATTAACACAACATTAATCTATTCTGGTTTGCAACAACACAAAACCATTTCTGGCATAATTTAATTAAAAGTAATAGCTTAATTTGTTTAATCTCACCGCTAAATCTTAGTGATTCTGTCCTATAGCAGTAGAATCATAAACAAGTTCTATCAGCCCTACAAGTTGTCAGTGCTTTTTGGCTGGGTTTACACCAATGAAGACCAAACATGGTAACAAACAATGAAAAAAAGGAAGCAAAAGACACAAAAACAAGGAAATAACTATTTATAAAGACATTTGTTTCTAAGTAATTGGAGTTCTCAACAACACTTCTTTCTTTCCAAGTCAGCTCTGTGTGAGTCAATCTGGCTGGTTTTCAGCAGATTCTGGTCTAAATCCTCATTTCTAAGTTCAGCAAAAACAATATATCATTTCATTTTCAGCTTTATAAACATTTTGACGGCAAATACAATTCAACATTTGGTTTGAAAATGGCTTTATAGATCTAATTTAAAGCCATATATCTTTCACTCTTGTTAATATACCACTAAGAAGTAGCCTATATAGTCCGTTTCAGTTCCACTTTTCCCAAGTGACACAACATCTCAAACTGAAGCTTGCATAAAGGAAATGGTTACTAGCTGGGCAACATTACTAAAGAAATGCCTTTTATCTTTAATGAAGTAGTGAAAAATGTAAAACAGCACAGCATGAAGTTTGATTCCTGTATAATAACAGATCAATAACCACTCACATATACACATATGGGTAAAGTAGTTATGACAAAAAGGAAGAACAGGATTTAACTAGTTTGGTTATAGGCTTTGAAACGTTAACATGATTAAGAGGACATCAGAGCCCAATCAATACATTATTATACTTTTTCTATTCATTGTTTTAAATGATAAAGAATTATTGTGGTGATAAAACTCTTCTTCAGAAAGCTTTTTGCACAAACATAATAAAATCAGCTGCAGACACTGGATTCCAGTAATGGCAATGGAACTGGAACGGCATTTTGGAACAAAGAGACATTTCTCACCTGCCACCAGGAGCTGTATGCCGCTCTGCGCTGGCATCTTCTCTGTTGGATGGTTGGTGATGAGGTAGAACACGTAGGTTCCACTATCTGACATGGTCAGATTAGAAATCTTCAGAGAACAGTTCTTGGATCCTGGTTCTCCCAGGTACTGCACCCTGCCCTGATAGGAGGGGTCTGGTAATATACCATCACTGTGGAACACATATCTGACACAGAGAGACTAAAAAACTTAGATATTTAAGATTTTATATGAACTCAGCTTGAAATTCTTGCATTTTGTGTATTTTTGTGAATACCTCTGAGTAATGCATTGGCTGTCTCCCAGACACCACATCTCAGACACAACCTCATACTCCCGTCTTTCTTCACTTCCTCCTATCTAACACAGAACAATGCATTAGATTCTTGACTTTTAAACAAATAACCTGCAGGCTCAGACTATTAGTTCTCTTAGGTAAGGTTTACTGACTGATGTCAGTGGGATTACTGAGGAAAGGGACAGAGGGAATGCTCTGGTTAAAAGCACACTGCAGCCTGCATTGCTGTGCGTAACAATGACTTCTTTATCAAAGTACCTGAGCTGAGGGCTGTCCCTCTTTCTTCAGTTCATAAGAACTTTGGGGGTAGTCATAGGAACAAGGGAGGACCACGGAAGAACCAATCAAAGCACAAATTGGACTAGAGGGGACATGAATTGACCAATCACCGGCAACAGTGCCTGAGGAGAAGAATATATGTATTAAATAACAAAAAAACAAAACTTTCTGACAAGATGTAACACAGTATCTGAGCTGTGCTGCATTGCTGTTACCTTTCAAGCAAAGTGTGATGAGCACCAAGCAGCTGCATTGATGTGCCATGTCCAGACCAGAGATGAGTTGCAGATGTTATGGTGTGATCCTATGAATTCCTCTGTTTTCCTCTCAGGCTTTGCTGCGTCTGTAGTTTAGGTTAACCAATCTGTAACTGGCTTTAAGGTGTCCTCAAGTCTTTGATTTGCTTAAGATGTAGACTAAATGTCTAATTGTCCAGCTTCCCCTTTTATTCTCTCTCTGTCAATAAGGAACTTCAGTGATGACACATGTTTCAAGTCAGCAACGTCAACTTACCAAATAAGTGTGTGTTTGTGTAGATTGTTGCTACAGGACAGACAGACTCGTTTACTCTTTGTTCGAAGGGTGACCAGACTGCAGCCCTGCCGCGAGCGCATCGGTTAAAAATGTCTCATATTCCTAATGTTTTGCACTTATCTCACTCAGCCTGTCCTTAATGTGAGACAATGTGTTCATTTCCAGCAGGTCTGCAGTGTTGGACAGTTCTAAAAGAGCTCTCTTGCGCTTTCTATCCACTCAGAGACGTCGACGTCACTTGTGCACATCTCATGCGCAGCTGACCGCGCGCAGAAGGACCACACAGCACAAAGAGACGAACTGCGGTTAAACTTTTAATAACTTTGGTTTCAACACTTTAATCTTCCAAATGTTGCTCTCTTTTAAAGTAGAAGCGGGCGCAGGTGGTTTTGGTTGATAAAAACGGAAGAAAACGGTGGCAGGAATATTTGCTTCACTTTCCCCCCCTCATTTTGTTGGGGTCAGTAACCTGTGAAGAAGAAAAAAGGATTTAATAAAAACTGGGATTCATCAGTGGTTTTCAGTCTGAAATAGCTCTTTTTAAAAGCTTGTACGATTTTCTAAAGGGGACTAGCAGGATCCACCTGTTTAAAGAAAAAAAAAAAAACAAGAAAAGAGGTGAGTCACCTTCAAGAAGGAAACTCCTGTAAATCTGAAACCTTTTCACTTTGCTAGCAAGCTAATCATATGCTCTAATTAGACATATATAACGTGGGTAAAAAAATAAACACGAAGAAAGTACCGGATTTGCAGTGAGTTACTCATTTTCAGTGCTTAAACATTGAAATGTTAATCTTTTGAGGCAGTTTATTGTCTGTCTTAAATGGTTGCAATTTTTAGCCTAACAAGGGGTAACCCAGAAAACACAAATCTATCTATACTACACGGAATTGGAGACTTTTGGTTGTGCCAAATACGTTATATATGGTGAAGTAATAGCTTTAGAGCAGGGGTGTGTCTAAATTCTTTTGAGAAGGGGGACAGGCCGTTGGGAAAAGGGTGGCATATGGAAATAAGACTTTTTAAGAAATGGATCTAGATTTTACTAAGTGACGAACCGATTGTGATCTTTCTCTAGCATTATTAGCATTTTAATTTTGCACAGTTGTCACAAAGCTAGTTTTTAGAACATATGCATCTTTTTTTTAATGAAATGTAAACAGTATGTACTACCAATATTACGATACACAGGTAATCAGGGAAATTATACTGCATTGTGATCAAGAAGATGGTAGTGCATGTAAAAATACAAAACATGCTGCATTCACTTTCACTTGGGAGTCTACATTATATATTTGGGAGAATATGATCATTTACTCCTGGGGTTCAGTCAGAGTTTGAGGATGGCTTTTGCCACCCGATGACATTTCTCTAGTTCTGCCCTTGTCCCAGAGATTTTAAAATGTGTGGAAGTTATTGAACACCCAGTTAACGGTAGTTTCAAGTGGTCCTGCTTAGTTTTGTTATGATAGAAATATTAGTAATAGTCAGTCATGTAATATGTAAGATGATATGTTGTCATTTTAATTTTTCTTGCTAGAGTATTGTCATCTACAATTTGAGTTCCTGTTAACAAACAAATAGGTTTGTGGGCAGCGGGGAAGGGGATTGTCCTTCAACACGGATGAGAACAGATTATTTTTGTACTGGGATGCCCAAGTGCTGTCATGCAAGCAATGGATGAAAGCTGGCATCAGATAGAAAAAACAGCCATCATTGACCAATATATTGGATTTTACTTCTAACACATCTGTTAAAGGCTAAAATTAGGCCTGTCCCGATAAAAAATTTGATGTGCGATTAATTACATCAGAAATTATTGCGATAAACGATAATATTGCACTAAGAGGTTAATGTTGTCGTTTTTAGACAGTTTGCAACTGATATATTAATAATGTCATTAAAAGGTTAACTACACCCTTTGAAAAAATAAACATTCGTTTCTAAAGAACATTTAGCTTGATGTGCAGACTAGTTTAGTCTTCCACGGTTTCAACAGTTTGATTATCTGGAACATATCTTTCAACATTTGAGCTCAGGGTCCAGTCTGCTCATATAAGGGCTCATGTTTTACTTGACCACATATCTAAGGTGGCAGAGTAAAAAAGAATCAATGTCTGATCTCCTTTAGTATGTCATCTTGTAGGCAACGTTATAGACAAAGGCTACTGAAAGGCTCTGAATTGCTTTTGTGCACCATGATGCACTTATTGCAATCCAGTCTTTGGTAAAGAGAAAAACAAAAACTAAAATTATTGCAGCCTCCGAAGTTATTGCGCTCACTTTTTCTATTCGTGCAATTAATTGACTTATTGCTTATTGCGACAGGCCTAGCTAAATTTGGAACATGTTTGACATTTTTTACAAATATACACATGTGTATGACTGTAGCCCCTCCCCAGCAGCTATGTCTATTATGTCTATTATGATGAATGAAGTCAGGTGTAACTTAGTAACCATACATTTTTGAGCTTCCTTTAATCATTTCATTAGCTACAGATAATTCATGTATGTATCTACAAGAAATGTTTGAACACAAAGAGGAAGTGTATGATTTCCAAAAATGTGCATTGAAGACCACTTAATATTACATCACCAGGCAAAAGAGCTGCCAAAAGACCAACGGCCCAATCAACGAAGGAGGAAAGGAAGGAGGAAATTAACCAACCCTTGTCATTGTCTACTGCTGCCCTCTGCTTCCTATTCTGCAGATATGTATGCTGAGAAAGTTGTGACAGACGGGAAGATGGGTGAGTGCTCATGTCATGCACACCCTTGTTTTTGGTCTCTTTCATCCAATTTATGTCCTCAGACATGCCAACACAAATGTACAGTAGACCAGAAATGCAGTGCGGGACACTCCGCAACTCATGCTGTCTGTTTTTGTACTTGAGTAGAGACATCAGCTCATTTTACAGTTAACCATTAACTGTTTTTTTCAGCTCTGCTTGGCTGTATATCTGATGTCTCCTGGATTTATTTTTTAATGTTTGGTTTTTTTTTTAGCTTGGACAGCATACACAGTACCTATCTAGGTTGAGATATTTCTTTGCATCCAATAAGTTGTCATAAAAAAGGAAAAATAACGTAATATATTTAGTGACCCGAAACTGAAACACTAAAGATCCTAGCAACCATGACAAGCGCTTTAGACTGACATTATTCATACTAATGTGTACAAATATCAAGTTTTCTTCTCTGTTTCAACACACTCCCATTAGCATCATTACAACCAAGCATTAAAAAGAACGGTTGAGGTGTTGGTTGGTTATTTCTCTGCTTTATTGCTCTCAATTTGTTTACTATGAGTGTCATGAAACAGTAATGGAAGGAAAGATTAGATCCTAGAAAGCACTTTTGTCCATATGAACCATCATCTCTGATGGTTGTTTGCACAGAAACATGTTGAACATTTACAGACTACTGTTGCTCTGAAATCCCATGTTGACCTTATGAATTCATCACATAATATTTCCCCATGTCTAGGTATTTATTTACAATTATTATTAGCACATTCACCCATTAGCTGCTATTACCCCATCAATCTATTAGGAATACTGTAGCTTACCTTATATTAGAAAGAAATGAAGGACAAGCCAGCTGTTGATAATTTCCACACTGTTCTTGTCAACACGGCTGCTCGGTCCTTGGTTCTTTGCTGTGATTTACTTTTGGCTGAGCATGGTCAGCCAGACATTTGGTCTCTGTTGCATGACTGAAAACAGTCCACCCATAGTGCATTGACTCAGGTTGGGTTGTTGGTGTCTGTAATTACAGGAAAAAAGCTTAGGAGTGGCACATGTGGCGTGGCTCATTTTGTTTATGGCTGACTTCAGATCAGGTTTGTCACCACCTATTTTCAGAAACTGTTTATCGTAGCTATGACATGCTTACACACTACAGAGATGTGAGCAAAGTAGAGGAGAGAAATACAAACATAGATGTTGTCGCCCACACACGGCTGTCATTTAGCATTACTGTATACATCTCCATTGCAAAGCATGACTGTGTTTAATTTATTTTTTTTGCCATGGTAACATACGCAAGTCAAAGCTTGCCTCAAATCTTAGTGTGTGTGTGAGGATTCCTCTGTATTATCATCTTTCTTCAACCCCACTCTTAGTGTTCCACGCCTACATCTGCTTTGCACTGGATTATAGAGGATTCCTGTTTCCAATGTGAAACCCCTTTAAGCTCCTTTAAATTTAAAATAAGATCTAATTTATGTTGAATTGAGCTCAGAATCTGTTTTTAATGGATGTCTTTATAATAATCTTATTTTCAAAACCGATTCCGAATGTGAGAATGTGAAAGATGTAAAAAGGACAAAAGTAAAGTGTGAAGAAGAAGCTTCTACCGAGACATATGGAGCCTTTTTAGTCAAACTCGCAAGTAAAGATTGTAGAGCACGGCCTGAAATCAGATGTGTTGTTATTATTACTCAATAGATTCGTTTTCACAGCGACTGTATAAAATTTTTTATTGAAATTTATGTGATATGGTTAAAAAGAAGTCATAAAAAAATCAGTTGAACTGATTTGATTAAATACATAAATGACTACTAAAACTATCTTTAATAAGAATTTCATGGTTCTTATAAGGCATTTTGATCTGGCTGACCATCAGAAGAGCCATTTCAGAGTCTCGGGGCCAGATTTACTAAAGGTTTGCGTGTAGTGAAATGCATGCAAACACATTGCACACCCTAAAAAAAGTACAAACTGATCTACTAACAGTGAATAAAAGGGTTTGCGTCTCCAAAAAGTGCAAAATTGCGCGTCCTCCTTGAGTTAGTATGTTTGCCTCAATGAATATGTAAATTGGGGTTTTTACACACAATTTTGCATGGAGTGGGAGGAGAACATGTAAATATATGATTTTATCACACGCAAAGCAATTTATCAAACCTGAAAGTAATTTTGCTGGTAGAAACTGCGTCTATATTTAGTATGTTTCAAAAGGATGTTCAAACGGGGGCAATGCGTAATTGCGCACACATGGCTGCAGTGATTGTTGCAATACGAATCAAAGACGACAGAGAGAATACATATTTCCTCCTCGTGTTAACAAGTTTGGAATGACAGAGAAAACTAATTATTAAAACATATCGCCTATCCAGCCTTGCTGTTTTGGAGCTATTTGAGGAACTCAGCACAGATTTGGAGCCAGACACAAGAAGGAGTCATGCATACCTGCAATAATTAAACTCCTGACAAGTCTAAAGTTTTTGGCATCTGGGTCATTCCAGCTTACAGTAGCCAACACAGCAGGGATCTCTCAGTCACGTCTTTTACATGTGTTGACTGAATTCCTAAATGCAATGTTGTGCCGGATCGCAACGGTTATTTGGTTTCCACACACTCGAGATTTTTTTAATAAGACAAAACAAGGTTTTTTTTAGGTAGCTGGATTCCCCGGTGTTATAGGAGCAATTGACTGCACTCGTGCAGCTTGTGTCTACCGTAAACTCTGAGCATGTATATAGAAACCGAAAACACACATTTGTTGAATGTGTAGTGCGTTCCTTTGAACTGTTGTCAGATTTATTTGCTGTAGCTCTTTGGACATTTTATTGGCTTCCTCCGCCAACACCTCTAATTCCATCAGATCAAACTTGTATTTTCGCTTGCAGTTTTATACAGTTGTCATCATGAAAACCATGACACACGCTAAATCCTCATTTAAATAGGCGTGTCTCCAACACTTTACACCCGCTGTCATTTGCGCGAGCAATCTTAGTAGATAATGTACTAATCACGGCCCCGCCTCACACGCTAAATTCTAGATGCCACACGCTAATTAGTACACGCATAATGAGATCTTAGTAAATTTGGCTCTCAGTCTCAAAAATATTTAGGCAAACTTTTAAGTGAAGCAAATCAAATAGAAATGTTTTAATTCATAAAACATTTTTCTCTGTTTCCCTGTTTTATTTGAGGGCCCATGTGCTGCACAGTTGCTTCTTCCCAAATTCCTCTACAGCCAGTAGAAGTGGTGTGTGGAGTGGGCATAGTATACAAGGGTTTCCCTCCCAAAATACTGCATACTTTGCAACTTGTGACTCACTAGAGAATACAGAAATCACCCCTAACAACAAATACAACAAATACATCTATGAACAGAACCTCTGCTGATCAGTCACATGCAGTAAATTCACATTCAGTCTTTCCTCACTAGCAACAAACTATAATGAGTTCAAATGTGGGGGTTAAATCAGTGAAACATTAAATGTTTAACCATAATAAAGTTTTACAAAAGTGCAACACTGTAATTGTTTAGGGTGTAGGAAAAGTATTTTTACTCAACCCGTCCACAGTGTACCTACCTCCCCTTATTGTCTAAACATAGGTGGGATATGTTTCAGCTGGTAGACTGAATGAGTAAATATACTATACATATACTTGACTGCACAGTAAACAGACCTTACAGAGCCACTTAGAACCATTAATAATCATTTTAATATTAATTTTTTGCCATCTTCAAATCTTGTGATGTGACTTTATTCCATAGTCTGTGACTTGTGTGATTGGAGTGTTACACTATATGGTGTGATGGATGCTGGTTTTATTAGCTGCTGTTATCTTATTTATCTTGGAATAATCTTTTCCTGGAGAGAAACTCCATCATAGATCATAAAAAATCTTAAATATACTCTATTGTTTCTTGTTATATTATCCCCCAAAACAAACAGAAAATTTACTTTGGCAAGAAAACTTCTGAGGTCTTTCCACTCTGAGTACTTAGTCCTGCTTGTGGCTTAATTAGCTCTTCTTTGTTGTAGTTTTAATAATTTTCTGCCAAAAATTGTACAAACCACGTTACAACTTCATGATTTCTACACAACTTCCACTGTGTAAAGTATTTAACCCTTACAATATAAATACAACACTTTGTCACCAAACAATTAACATATTTTTCCTATTGCAGAGAGTTCATTTGCATGTTTTCCCACAATTATTTAAAAAGAATCCTGTCTCACAAGCCACAAAAAAGACTAACACACACTCACTCAAGGAGGGGGTTTCAGGTAGGGGACACAAAGGGTTGCTTGTTCTGACATTCCCTGTGATTGGAGAGAGTACAGTGCAGGCGAAGAGACCAGTACAGATAGAAAACCACTTTGGAACTTATTTTGTGTGTGCATTGGGAGGGGGTGTGGGGGTGGGGCGGGGGGGGGGGTGTGTTATGTTACTGCTTACTGTAAGTCCATCTATGCTGTTGTGATATGAAGGACAGCTTGTGGTATGTAGAGCAAAGGACAGTCTCAGTCTGAAAGAACAGGTACAATGGATAGGTACAGTGCCGCAGTAATTAACACTGGTATTTATTGTGTGTTATTGGTTATTATTGTAGCTGACACTGGGCAAGAGATGGGGTACATCTCAGACAGGTTGTTGATCCATAACTGTGCCAACAGGAAAACTAGACAAACAACCATACACACTAAATGTTACTAGTATGGAATACTTCTGATTTACCCATTAGCCAAACATGTTGGACGGGGAAAGAAAGTTACCAAACCACTGAGAACTCATGTATGAGTAGAGAACATGAACGCTGCCCATCTGGAAGTAGAAAAGAAGCAAAAAGGAAATCTTCTTGCTGTGAGGCAACAGTGCTAACCACCATGTTCGGTTTTGCATGCAGGAAAAAAGTCTCTCATGCTGAAAGCATTGATCCATTATGATATTTGCAAACATTTAAATCAACATGGTTCCCTTTGCCTTTACCTCGTTTGTGACATAACTTCATATTTTAGGAACTGCTACCTGTGTAGTTTATCTTTGTCAGACAGTTATTCTGTCAACAGCTGTGTAAAAAATAAGACCTGAAGTTTGTGTTTGATTTTTCTGCTGGTGTAACATCTACAGAAACACAAACACACATTCGCTGACCATATCTTCTGAAATTAAATATATATATTATTGTAGAGAAAGGCTAAAAAAAAGAGTGTTGAAGGAAAAATACCGTAATTTACTTGCTGTTTGAAGAGAGAACAGGGTAAGAACGGGTGGAGGAGCGGATCTGAGGCTTAAAGAGGAAGCTGGATTTTGGAAAGTATTTGATTCAGAGGGAGGTAAAAAATGAGACAATTCTAGGTCAAGGTAGACCGTGTAGTGTGGTGGGAGGGAAGAAATGTTAAAAGAAAAAGGTGAGGTCACTGAGCTAAATCCTACATGTTTCCTGATAGCAAGATAGAAATTCAACAACTGTGGGGCAGCCAACGTATTAAACTGGTTTCCTGCCATTACCACGTTTTCATGAGCAGATTGAGGTGAAGGCAGTGGAACAGAGAAAAACGTTCATTGCTCCAGTATGTACTTAATGGTCTCCTGTCTGATTTTTAAAAATGGCTTTTTATAGATTTTTTTCCCTTTATCTGTGAGAAAGTAGTAAAACAAAATGCTTAACTTAAAATGCTTAACAGATGGGGAAAGGAAACCACCCATGTGAATGTTTTCTTTGTTTCAACAAGCAACACTCATACTTGTATGACATCTCCAGTCACCTCCTGCACAAAGATGGTGGTCTCTGATGGGCTCATGCAATGTGGTAAACAGAAAATAAACATAATGTCAAACACTACCTTAAGGAAGTATTTATTTCCTTGAATGTTTTTCTTTTTTTCCTTTAAAACCTGGAATTATAAGAGATTTTTTTGGTTTTCATTGGATGAATTTAAATAATATCTGTGGTATGTAGGAAGAAATCCCACAAGATGCAGACAACAAATAAGACACCAGAGAAAATGTGTATACAAGCATTAAGTCAAGTAGAGTCAGCTTTTACACATTTTACAGCTGCAAATATTTAACTGTCTTCAAGTTTGCCACATCTGGGCACTGGAGTTTGTGCCCTTTATTCAAAACAGTTTTAGTTCCTTCGAGTCTGATGCGCTCGACTGGCATACTGTAGGTCTGTGTTTCAGCATGTCTGACAAGTTATCTAATCTGTCTTCCTACATCCACTTACACGTGTCTTTGCAGTATACTTGGATTCATTGTCATATTAAATGGCAAACCCTCTTCTCCAGACTTGGTTCTTTCCTTTTTTTTACACTATTGTTTTATTTTTACACTTTTATTAAAATATGCAAATAAATATTTTCACCATTTTACTCCAATTTCCTTTTCACAGGAGTAATTATTCAAGGTGATATAACCCAAAAACATTAAACCCCCAGAAAACAAATTAATCAAAGAACAAATTAAAACAAAAGGTGTGGATGTGTTTTCCAGTGTATAGTCCTTGGATATGTATGTATACATATGAATACATATGTATGTATTCATACAATGTCTTTGATGTCATAGAGTATCTACTTTGTTCCTTTTTAGATCTAT
Organism: Pseudomugil tenellus; assembly: GCA_037177515.1. NCBI lineage: Eukaryota > Metazoa > Chordata > Actinopteri > Atheriniformes > Pseudomugilidae > Pseudomugil > Pseudomugil tenellus. The sequence continues at coordinate 21,942,376 of JBAMHX010000007.1, read as the reverse complement.
TACCATGATACATAAATAACAAGATAAGCTGCTAGGGTCAGACAAAACAGGCAAAAGGATTATTGGAAAGTAATGACAAGAGAAAATTAAATAATTGCTATGATATTGTAGGAAAGTATAAACCAGATCGTTTAGCCCATATTTAACATAAAAAAGCAAGGCAGCAGATTTTCTATCTATGCTAATATTGATTACTAAAAACAGTGGGATAACCCATGATGGGGTACTGAATCTGTCTTAGAAAGGGGTTTGCAATGATCTAACTTTACTTATCAACACTATGTCTGAAACAGGTTTCCTTAATAATCGATCACAAACCAGATTAAACAGATAGATTTCCCTGCTGAAGGGCATGAATGGTGCCTTTGCAGCGTATGTCTGCCCGACTGTGACTTTTGCAGTTTCTATGACAAACATTTACACAAGGTAAAGCAAATTATTTGTATGAGAAATATAACAGCTTTACTAATAGCTGTACGTGAAACATAAAAAAACATCTGTAGCAATCATTGACTGTATATATTTACTGGACAGAGCATACGTCACGTGACCCATAGGTTTCTGAAGAGCGAAAATGAAGCTTTTGTGAAGAGTGGATTTGAAGCCAATAGGCGGGTCCTACCGTCGGCATCTTGCTGTTTCGTCATTATCGGAAAATCCCAAAATGGATGAAAAGGTAGAGCTGAGAGGGTTCCGTCATGGTGGAGCCAGCAGGAAGTACGCAGCTGGAACCAGTAATAGCGCTCTAGCGCAGAAAAAAATTCACCCCCCCCCCCCCCCCAGAGTTTACATGACGGAAATTTGGACCTATTAAAACAAAAAAAGTAGCAATACACAATGCCTTAAAATGCTGGAGGAGAAAAAATCAACCACATGTTAAACTGGGCAAAAGTTATAATGCAAGTAAAAATCCTAGCTCAACAGTTGTCTCCAGTTCATGCTTTTATCTTTGCTCTGCTGTGAATATATATACTTATGGCACAACTTGTTCACAATGATAGAAAAATCTTGAAACGATTGCAAAGACTTGAGAGAGAGAACAAAACGTTTAGAGACAAGACATTTTTTAAGTAAAAGTTTTTACTCTGACTTCAAAGAGAAATATTTGAGAGTAAAAAATATTTTTTTGAGAATTTTTTCTAAGAAATATATATATTTTTTAACAATGTCAAATAATGTATTATATAATCTGACAGAATACTTTATCACAAACCTTTTTTTATTCACAAATATTATTTTTTGCTATCAGCATCAAAAGAATTACTATCAAATACATATTTTTCCTTACAAAACTTTTCGCCCTCTCAGATTGTCTGTTTTTTGTATTGAATAAAAAGACAAATATAACTCCATAGATACTTGGATAAATTCCTATAAAATGGCTTTTTCAGCTTCGTACAAGAGTGAGGAAACACAGTGAAAATAATATTCTCTATTATCATGTGTGTGTTTGTGCATTTACTTGTCTCATTGTCTCCGTGAGACAGAGAACAGAGCAGCACATCACCTTAAAAGATGTGTGTAATTCTACAAAGCATCTGAAACAGTGAGTCAGAGACAGGAATACCAGTTAATCTATTTGCAAGGATTAACTTGCTGTTCTCTCCGGGCACATAAATCATATGGCAGGGGCTTCAAAAAGTAAGATGTAAGAACAAAGATCAAATTTCAGTGACTCTACGATGACTATGCTGAGCTGCGGTAGTGAGTGCTGAATCACCCACTGGAGCTTACACGCACACCTTTACATACATTTTCACAGAATAATGCCTATCAGATTAAATAGTATTGTTGATTATGAGAAACAGAAAATGAAGACAATTCAAGCTAACACAGTAATGGAGACAGTGCTGGACTAACCTGCAAAAACTAAAATCTAAGTAAGATTAAACATCTCAAATCAAGGACACTTGAAGGACACATATTCTTACTTAGTAGATTTTTTAAGATTTTTTTTTTACCTGTTTTAGGAATTCTTGACAAGGTTAATGTTCCTTGAAATAGGATAAATTATCTGCCAACAGAACAAGAAATTGTATCTTATTTTTAAGGAAAATTAACCTAATTGTTGTAGTTTTTTCCTGTTTTTAAAGCCAGTTTTTGTAGTGTACTAAACCCACCGTTAAGAGCTATAGCTGTGATTTAATGACTGAGAGGTGGTCTCCAGCTATTGTCTGTGGTGTTGCTCTGATTTTAATGATGACGATGTTCACTGGTGTAAATGGAAGGAAGCAGAATGTGCTAACATGTGTTGACTGATATGGTGATGTTCATGGGAGGCTGACAGTTCACAAAGTACACTTTCACATTTATTTTCTTTTGGTTAGAGGGCAGAGACATATGAGTAAAAGAAAACTGAGACTCTGTACAATTAGTGGTCTTTGTCAGCTTTAGAAATCCCTCTATAAACAACAGTACCAAGGTGGAAAGGGGTACACAGAGAAAAACACTGCGCTCATAAAATAAATGTGCACGTGGGTCAGGCATGCCACCATATCCTAGTTTTTGGAGTTTGTTCTCACTTTGTGGAGAAATGCTAGACTTTAGACTATTGATCAAATCAGAGACATTTGTACTTTACAGTCTGCCAGAAAATGAGCAGTGTACCTCATCATTTTGGGTCAGTGAGCTAAAAACAGTGTTTTCACTGCTGTTTATAAAGAACAAGTCAAACATTAGTTTGAACTTTTGCATTATTAGTTTTCCAGATATATAATGGACAACTGAATGTCAGCTTAGAGCTTGAATGCTTAGTCTTTTGAACATGTATGTTATAGACTGTTTGAATGCACATACATATCCTTTCTGTTGACACACGATATTGTGATATTGACACATAGTGTGTAATATGTGCGGATGTGTGTGTGGTTTTAGGAAGCAGGGGCATCTCTTTGACCTGTGTGCTGACCCCGTGGCGGGTAACCATGGTGTGTGTGACATTGATGACCCTCGGAGCAATCGGAGCAGCTGTTTGGGCCGTAGGTCAGACTACATCACTTCCTCACACACACTAAAAATAAAGATTTTTGTAATAACTGTTATTTGTTGCTTTGGATGTTTTCTTTTTAGATGATAATAGTCAATGTCATGCTATCCAGTGTTAAAAAAGCTTCAATTATTTCTTGTCTCAACTGAATAGTTGTTTTTTTTTCATTACATGTCTGTAGTTACATATTGCACAATGGAGGAAGACACAGGACTCTATGATGGTAAGTTAGAGGGCACGCTGATCATTTCAGATTGATGTTCCAGATTTTCATTTGTTTTCTTGCAAATGTGTTGGTAAAAAAATTGTTTTACATTATTCTGATATTTAAAAAAACAACTCAAATGATCCTCCAGAAGTGGGTGCTGTTAAGCCAGACTTTTCTTTTTAAAGTAACTGGTCTGTGTGTCTCGATGAAGTCCAGGTAAATTCACCTGACCAACGTCTCAGAGTCTTCGACTCTGCCCAGAGAAGGTGGCGTCAGGTGTGTTCCTCCTCAGCCAATGAGCTTCTAGCCAGCATCAGCTGTGAAGAAGTTGGATTTGTTAGGTGAGATAAAGTTAGTTTTTTTTAGATCTCATTATTTTCACATAAAACTTCACAAAAAGTTTTCTTAATCTGTCTTCTTTTGGTTATTTGGACCAGTCACCGTTTACACGTCTTTTTTGTCATTTAACCTTAATCTGCGACTTAACCTCAGGTACATTTTTAGAAACCATATTTGCAAGTATTCAGGCATATTTGGCCAGTAATCAGTTTAATCAGTTATAATTGAGTATAATCAGTTTTTTGAGAAACTTTACATATTGTGAAAAATAATATCTGGAATTTCCATGTTTTTGAGCTTCTTTATCAAAACATTTCCTGCCATTATTTTTTGCACCATCAAGGTATTTAGAAGATGCTATATTGTCAAGAAAATATTTTTAAAATATATAAATAGAAATAAAAACTATAAGTAATAAATATAAAGTGCAGTCATTCTCAACTAAGTGAGCAAGAAAAAGTATAATATATGCACTCAGTGATTGTAGCAGGCACATCATATTGAGTCTTTCTTGAGTTGCTGTGAGAAAGTTACTGAAAACTAAGGAAGTCCTGGGAAACTTAATTAATTCATCAGTTTACATACATATAATAATACATCGCTAAAGTGCGTGTCTGTGTGTTTCAGTGTGGTAAATTATTCAGTCACATCAGTGCCAGAGGCCAGCGGTGATGGTGGAGAATTCTTCTGTGTTCGGCAGGAAGAGCTTAGCTATGGCAAGAAAATCAAGGACTCACTGTTTCCATGGTAACTAACATCCGTGTGCTTGATCCCCTCACCTGTGTCAATCATGCATATTAAAGATTTTTTTCCTGCTCTAACACACATGATTCAAATAAAGTGGAACCAGCAGCTTATCAAGCTCTGCACAGTGACTCTTTCATTTAAATCAGGTGTTTTGGAAACAGGGAAGCATAATAAACACGCTGGACTCTGACTCTGAGATTAAACCTGCCAACTCCTGTCCTATGCCATCATATCTGATGCTCTCCCAGTCTTTACTTTCACTCACACACGTAGTTAAAGTGGAGACCCGCTGACTTCAGTTTGGATGTTTCTCGTTGTGCAGTCAGGCTCTCTGTCTTTGTTTCAGTGACTGTGAGAGCCGAGAAGTTCTCACACTGCTGTGCCAAGGTAAGATATCAGATCTGCTCGCATTCTGTCTGACACACTGGCACACTTTATGCCGCGTCGATACCTTACACCACAGTAGGTTTTGTCGGTATTCTGAATTGTGCTCCGTCTTAGCAGTACACATTATTTGTACTTCTTATTCTGTCTGATGTTTTCTTCCTACCTTCCTTTGACTCATTTGTTAAACATTAAGTTTATGTTTCTTTAAACATAAAAGAAAACAAGAAACAAAACATAAACAAAGATTTTCGACAGAGATTTCCTTTTAATCCTTTTAGTTTGAAAGTAATCTGTAGTCCTGAATTAAGAACTTAATGTTTATATCCTAAAATACTGTTTTATAAATTAATGATAGATGTTACATATATGCCCCTATAAAACTAAATAGATAATAGCCATACAGTAACAAGTAGTTCATAGTCATTTATTTGCCTCCAACATCAGCATTTTACTTCTTTGAGTGCCTTCTTTCAACTTCTGCTAGTTATTCTTTTATTTCTGTCTCTCCACATATGTCTCTCTTACTTCTTATAAATTTTAAACTTACTTTTCTATGAATATCCACCATGAAGACCATTGTTTATCACAGCTTTGTGCTGTCTTTCCATTGCAGACTGTGGCAGACGGAGTTTTGCAGCAGACCGTATAGTAGGAGGTGTAGATGCAAGGCAGGGTAGCTGGCCATGGCAGGTCAGCTTACAGTATGATGGTGTTCATCAGTGTGGAGGATCGATCATCTCAAGTCGATGGATTGTCTCTGCCGCTCACTGCTTTCCAGAGTGAGTAATACAGATAATGTATAAATGCTCCATCAGCTGTAACCTTGACCTCACAGGAAAAAGTTTAATTCTTCTGAATTAATTGAATTGATGAGAAGGTATTTTAAATAAAGTTTAGGGTTTTTTTTTTTTAATAGATTTTATGCATCCCAACTTCTCTCCTTTTCTACTTTCCCCGTACCAGACGCTATCGTTTCGTCAGTCATTGGCGTGTACTGCTGGGCTCTATCTACAATAAACCAGTCAATGCTAACGTGGTGGAGGTGAAGACCATTGTCTACCACAGCAGCTACCTTCCTTTTGTAGACCCCAATATTGACGATAACAGCAGGGACATTGCTGTTCTGGCCCTTACCCAGCCTCTCACTTTTAACGGTAAGACATGCAGTAGCACGAGCGCATGCAGTTATAGTTTTTAAGAACGTGAAATATCTGTGTATGTACATGTGGTTATTGTTTATCATACTCTAGTATGTCTATGATTTGCTTAAATGTATAGACAGATAATTCCAGTCCTCAAATGCAGTAGTCCTGAAAGTTTTAGAGGTTTACCTGTTTTAACACGTTTCATGCTAATAAACGAGTCACTCAGAAGAACTTGATACGTTTTTGAATCCATTTGATTTGCAGAAGGTGTGTTATAACAGGGAACAATGCAAAACTTGCAGGAGTGTGGCTCCCAAACACTGCAGAGTCATGACCCTAATACAGCCAGACCAAGAGCCCTGACGGTATTACAGCAGTGATGTCACACTGTTCAGTATGGACCTTTCCTGCCGTCAAGTGTTTAGCATGTGTAACTACAAAAACAGAGCAGTGCAAAGTCTGGTATTTTATTAATGTTACATCTGAGAGCAGACAAGCAAATGCACAGCAGGATTAAAAGTCAGCAGACAACAGTCAGGTAATAATCCATCAAATAACATCTTTATGTTCAGGACTGTTGGGGACGAGATATTATACCAGCTGACTGTGTAAGAAATAGGGACTGGTAGTGGTAAGAATGAGCATTAAGAGAGGAAATGTAAGGAGAATGACAGCAGGAAGTCTCCCCTGAAAGCCAGGTTAATTGTGAGAAATAAGATAAACAGAGTTACAGAAGAATGGAGAATACATAAGTCATCAAATGAACAGTCGGACGTGTAATATATTAAAATAATAAGATGGCTGTATTCAACAATATAGGTTTTCATTGTACACTGCTTTGTGCTTTTTGTTTGCTTGTTTTTAGATGCTAGTTCCCAGTTTTACAAATATGAGTTTAGAAAAGTTGCATCTGATTCCTGGTGTTAAAACATGGTGCTGTCTGCTTCACAGGTTTACAGCAATGCTTGTGATGAATACGTGATTGGTAAAAATCACATAATTGAATGACTTAATAAAATGTGTTAATTTATTTTATCTATTGTGATAACTAAATTGATGGATGTGTTGTGTGTCTTTTGATTTTTTTATTGTGTGTTTGCAGAATACATCCAGCCTGTCTGTCTGCCAGCGTATGGCCAAAGACTTATAGATGGACAGATGGGCACAGTGACAGGCTGGGGAAATGTAGGATATTATGGTAAGAGTTATTTTTATTAGTTATTGTTTTTTTTTGTCCTTTTCTTTTTGTTTCTGGAGAACATATGTTGCCATGTTTTCCATGCATTATCCTCCAGCTACATCATGTGTGTTATCCACTGTGATCATCTTAACAAAGAAATATTTAATCTGAAATGAACTATAACAATGAAATGAGTGGAAATGATCATGTCAGATCCTCTCCGTTTTGGTATCTAAGCAACAATCTAAAGAAGTCATGACAGATTGATAGTGATACAAAGAAATTTTTTTTATTGTAATTCTTTTTTATCAAACACATTCACAGCTGCTTTAGCAGATGTTCTCCAAGAAGCAAACGTCCCCATCATTAGCGATGCTGTCTGTAATGCTCCTGATTACTATGACAACCAGATCACCACCAGTATGTTCTGTGCTGGCTATGAGAAAGGAGGCACTGATGCCTGTCAGGTCAGAGATTGTTCATGTTAATAGCTTTTGAATTTATGATGTGGATTTTTGAATACATTTAATTCTAATTATTGCGTATGTGATTCACTTTTACTTAATTTTTATGAAGTGTGACAACAACTCTGCTAATTTAGGGAGACAGTGGGGGTCCTTTTGTGGCAGCTGACTGCCTGTCAAAGGCCAGTCGTTATCGCTTGCTTGGAGTGGTGAGCTGGGGGACGGGCTGCGCCATGGCCAAGAAGCCAGGGGTCTACACCAGAGTGTCACGATTTCTGCCCTGGATATCTACCGCCATTAGGGTGAGAGTCTGCACACTTTGAGTTTTATGCATGTTTTTTAAATATATTTGTTATTTATAAATATTCACAACTAAAACAATGTATACACAGATTAACAGAGTAGGTAAAGAACATAAGCACACAATAGGAGAAAAAATTAACATGCATATAAGAAAGTCAATATAAAGCACCGGTAATAAAGTCAAAAGATTACATTAATAAATGGGTGAATCAATAAATACGTACAGACTAGGGGATTCTTGACAAATATGATCAAAATGGTCCTCACATCTTATTAAATACCCTTCTGTTGAGAGAAATGTTTTTCTGAATGTTGTCCATATGCAACAGGTAGGCTATTTCTGAAAACCATGTCAACACCTGTGCCCAAATACACTACAGCAGTTCGACTGCACTTATCTATGATGTCCTCTACTGTTTGATTTAGTGCTTATGTTCTTATTCTCAGATGTAAGTCGCTTTGGAGAAAAGCGTCTGCTAAATGACTGTAATGTAATGTAAAACAAGGAACTACATCACTCCTCTAGTGGGTTAGGATAATCCTTTTAGCATTGATAATGCCATGGTGTTGAAAGGAGGAGAGACCTGCCTAAGATGGAAGTGTGAGGGTCTGGGGGTACATTGCAATTGTAACTCTCAGAAAAACATGTCACTTTTTTGGACAAAAATAGTTTAAATTAGGTTTTATAGTTTCCAAATAAATAAGAGACGGTCCGAATTTGAGGCTGTTAAGATCTACACTGGAAAATGAAGTTAGAGAGAATTTACATGACTGCCAAATCTTTTTCACACTTACAAAGTAGTTGGATCCAGATTCAAGGCTATAAGGCAGGCTGATTTAGGAACTAAGAGAAATAAAGAGCATAGCAATGGCAGGATAATAACGCTTTTGAACCACAACAAAATGGCAAAAACTCAGATTACAAAGAAACTGACAAAGTAAATGTGTAGGTAACATAAAAAAAGTAGAGGACAGAGGATGATCTGATAAGGAACAAGAGAAGACTTGGAGTTCTCAAAAGGGGAAGAAAACTGCAAATTGGGAGCAGTGTGACATGTAGCAACTAAGAACCATGTGTGAAAGAGGAGCAGGAAGTCAGTCAAACTGAAATGCAGAAGGAAAGACAGGACTAAATGTATATATATATGCATCTCAAATCAAT
>JBAMHX010000007.1:21904586-21932284 GCA_037177515.1 Pseudomugil tenellus | reverse complement strand
TATACAAAATGTAAATTTTAATAATTTAATTTCTGACACTTCAAACAGCATTGGAACCTTATAAAGTAGTTTCAGAGAAAAATGGCAGGATGATGGAGAACATCAGCTGGGTTTAGCTACAGTGGCATAGATCACAGAGCTGCTGTTCTCTGTTACGTTACACCTGAAGAAAAAAAAAAGAGTTGTAAATCTGCATTAATAAGACTTAAGCATTGCTGCAATAATACTGATGACATGTTGAAAGTATAGCATTAAAGCCCTGAGCAGCACGCACAGAAGACTGACTCTTGCTCAGCTAATACCAAAGCAGGCATAGTTCAGCTGTAAATATCAGCATTAAAGGTTGATTTGATACTTAAAACATGATATGTACACAGATTAAAACTGAAGATCAAACCCATTCAGATCAAAAAGTTTATTTTTAAAAGCATATTAAAGCAAGGGGTTTCCTGAAAAACCTGAAATGAGTGTTTTCTTGCTCTCAGAAGAAAGCAGGGACATACAATGGAAACCTGCTAGGACCTCTGGCTTTTATCAGATATAATCTTTGTGTTTATAATAATTCTGCTTAAATGTTTCATTTATCTGCCTGGTTTTATTACACTGTAGATACACATATGAATGTGAACCTACCAGGAGTTGTCTGACGATCTGCTGTTGTTTATGTGGTGTTGAGAACTCTGGTTTGGGGGTTTGATGATCACTGTAGAGTACGTGACCACATCCTCATTAGATAATGGAGCCTGAGAGAAACAAAAGGGAAAAGCTCGACACTGGTCTAGCCCATATATGTTTTTAGCTGAAAGGAACTTGGAAAAGGTCCTGTTGGTGGTTAATATTTACATCATAACGTGAGTCGTGTGAAGACGCAGGCTGGCCATAGACAGGGAGCGGAGAGCAGGCGAACCTGTCGATATTGGCATAAACAGCATCAGATGGATGTTCGGAGCATGTTCCTCTTCCTGTGACCTTCAGGTCAGCAAGCTGGACAGTACAACAAAAGTACTTGTTAATGAATTGTTAAATTATTACAAAAACGTCATTGGACACACACACAGTACACACACACATGTAAAAAGTCAACTTTACAAATAGAAAGCGATCACCAGAGAAAATCAAAGCACAGAGATCAATCTCTGTAAAACCTCCGCCTTCCACCCTAAACTTTATTACTGTATCATACTGGGAGCAAACCATTACTCTTAACTTTCAAATCATGTTAGAATAGATGTACTTACTTTTTGCTGTGGACTGGTTTGCTGGTTCTTCCTGATAATAACCCCAAAAAAGGAAAAAGGGAAAGGAAAACCCAGGTTAGCAGAAAGAAAGTAGACGTGACAAACACAGCATATCATGAGTGAGTCAAAATGTTCACAAAAATGCATCTAAAGGAAAAAAAAAAGATGCTGAAACAGGGAAATCAAACATGAAGTACAAACTGACTCATGGTAAAAAAAAATCATTCAGTTGCATCAAATTGTACCAATATTCACTGACTCACCAGAAAAGAAGCAATGCCACCATTAACACCACTATAAGACAGACTCCAACTCCAACTAAGACTGGGACAGGCTGGACCCCTGAAGAGGAACACCATAATGTTACTATAATCCCCTCTTTCACAAATACCACAATAAATATGTGAATAAGTGGCACAAACCAGACTGCTTTTGCGACATGTCCAGGATCATCTCAGTTGAGTTGTTTCCTCCCAAACGGTTCCTGACATGGCAGCGGTAGAACCCGGCGTCGGACACCCCCATGGAGAGAAGAGATAAAACCTGTCCCGAGCCCACAGGGACCAGTGAGCTGGAGCCAGGAGAGTCAGTCCTCTTGTACCAGGTGTAGTTATCTGCTGCAGGGTTTGCAGCACTGCTACAGGTCAGGTTTACACTACTGCCTTCCACAATATGTGGCGGATCAACTGAGATGGTAATGTTAATGGGAATGTCTGAAAAAAAGCCCAGATATTATTGAACTTAACAAATAAGTTGTGAAATGAACTCACCAAAATGCTCATTTAATAATACACACTGATCAGTAAGGATCTATTTGCAACCTGTAATAACAAACACTTTGCTTCCTACTTACGTTGGACATGGAGATGAAGCTGCTGTGAGTTAGACATGACATGATCCCTCCTGCTGATGCCGTTTGAGGCTTGGCACTGGTACCGTCCACTGTGACTCGGCTGAATATCGGAGATGACGATCGTTGACCCCGAACCAATAAATTCTCCATCCCTGTACAGATTATATCCACTTTGTGGCACAGGAGGGCTGGCATCACTGCTGCAGGTCAACGTAACCGTGTCTCCTTTGATGACGTGTTCCGATGGACTCACTGTCAGAGATACCTTCTCAGGAGCGTCTATTTGAAAAAGAATTTGTGACATGAATAATTTTCCTATAGGCTTCATTTTCGCTCTTTAGAAACCTATGGGAAACGTGACGTATGCTCTGTCCAGTAATTATATACTGTCAATGGAATACACACACATACAACACATCACTAATTTAATATTCACAATGACTGTAATCTCCCTTTTTATATTAACGAATAATCCATCCTCTAGCCTTGTAATTATAGAAGTCTGGTCATATTGAACAAAATAATAAGCATCAAAATATTATCCAAACAAATTGTTTGTGTTTGGAATACAAAGTCATGCAGATGAAGGGGAGTCATAACATTTAGGTAGTAAGGAAAAGCTGGACCCCTGTAACAATATGAGACTGAGGACTAGTCTGTAATAGGGATGTAAGAAAATATCGATATATCGCAATATTTTTTAAGAGACAATATATCAATATGCAAAAGGACTGTATGGATCTTTTTATGAGCATATTTTTACTCATGATGCAGATTTTAATTTCTTTATTCACCTTGTACACAAAGAGGGTTGTAAAAATAAAATGTTTTTTTCATGTTTCAGAAAAATAGACCCGCCCCCTCATTATTACAGTAAAGAAAAAATTAATTGTTTTGTATCGTCTTTATCGCATCACACTATATCACAATATATTTTATCGCTATCCCTGTATTGTACAACACATCGTATTGCCAGATTCTTGCTGATAGACACCCCTACTCTGTAAAAACAGCATCTGCAGAGAAAGGCAGCTTTGAATAACGCTTTAATGGCATACTTACAGTGAACACTGAGAGCCACAGAAGCTGATCTCGCTGCCTCTTGTCCAGGCACAGCACAGTAGTACCTCCCTGCATCCTGCCTCCTGGCCTGGAAAACTGGAGTCCTAACGGGTTGTCCATCTTTAAACCAGGCAATCGTGATACGTTTAAGGCAACCTGAGATGCAGGCCAGCTGGACAGTGTCTCCCTCTGTCACGGTGTTGGTTTGCACATCGGCGGTCAGCTCTGATACAGACACAGAAACACATTAGTCTTCACTGCAACCATCGTGATTCATTAGAAATATCGTTTTAGTCTGGTGTAATTACCTTTCACAGACAAATAAGCAGAGCTTTTACTTTCCCATGTTCTGAACAGTGTTGAAAAAGTGAAAAAATATAGTCCTTCATCCGATGATTGAACATTATTGATCCTCAGATTGCAGTCACCCAGTTTATTACCGATGTAGTTATAGTGGTCTGGAGGTGAAGGGAGCTCAGAGAGTGGGACCTTATGCCAGTTGTCAGCGACTTGTAGGGCTTTAGACCACCTAACTGATGTAATAAGGTTCCCAAGGGGATAGTCATACGTGCACTGTAGAACTATTGATGTCCCTCGGAGGGCACATTGGTTTGAAAGGCTCACCTTCCAACTTCCACCACAGATACCTTTGTAAGAAAATCAAAACCAAATTATCATTTGGTCACTGCTACCTTATGCAATAAGTACATAAAGGAAAATAGTTGTCCTTACCTGGAATTGTTACCATGATGATCATAATCCACCTTTCCATGTTGGAACTTCTGGCAAAAGAGGATCATTAAAACATGACAAAGTTACAAACTAAAATCAGTGAATGTTCCTTTTGGAGTTTTGATCTTTAGAAAGCAGAAGTGGAAAGCCATCCCTTCCTCGTCATATCCTCACACATTATCACACATCAAAGTTTCATGATGACACACGTCTTTCGTATTTGACACACCAAAGACAGGATGTGGAGAAACAGGATTGAGACATAGTACAGAACGTCCACTGTCCCTCGTCGCACAGCGTAGGACTGCAGCCACGCCAAGTGAACAGTCCCAGTGCGCACAAGTTCAGGTCATCATTTCACGTCAATCGTAGTGCTACTGTTATACATGTTTGTGTGCCAGAATGTGTGCGATTTGTGGCAAATGAAAGAATTTAACATCATGTCCTGATATATCACGGTTGCCCCACGTACTGATGCAACCAGAATGTTGTATGATGTAAGATGCAAATAACCACAAAACGTGATTTAGTATAAATACGTACAGTATGAGAGAGAGGACCATTATGTTATTTAGCATGATTTCTGAACAATTAATGTGGTTAAATGTATGATTTTAATCATGATCGTATTATGTAATTTACTTCTCATATTTAAAAAGTGCAATACTTTGAAAATGGGGGGGACTTTGACAACAAATAGTGTCAAACTGCCAGAATGGTCATTTTGGAGACCTCGCTGTAACGTTCACAAATTATACTATATATTTATTTATTTTTAATTAACAGAGGTTTAGAGTTACAGCTGCATCACCTGAATGCATTTGCTGTTCTTTAGGCAACATAAACAATATTTGTGCAATGTGTAGTCTTCATTCATTCATCACCGATTACTTATATGCTGATAAATTCAAATCTTAACAAATTCCTGAAGTATTTAACATTTACCTTGTGGTTGTAGGGATCAACATGCAAGTCATATTGCAGAAGCCAAAAAAAAAAAAAAAACAGTTTAAAGAGCACTGAATGATGGCCAGGATGATGGAGAACATTTTGTGCTGCTTGAGCCTCTATTCTGACCTGCTTGCTCTTTGTCCACTGGGTGGAGTTACTGGACCATGAACAGAAACTAAACTAAAAATGCAGCTAAATCTGATTTCCCAACTCTACTTTTAAACAGATAGCTAGTATTATAGGATTTTACTCTTTTATATTGTTTGAAATTGACCCATTTTCCTTCATCTCAACCACTGAAATAAATTTAATTTCATTCACAGCCAAAAGCACCATTTCTGAAGAGTTGTGTTAAGGAAGGGCAAAGTAGGAAAATAATGTCAGCAGACATCTTGGCAGAATCCTTTAAACTAGTCTTATCCTTTAAGAGCTAATCCTTAAAAACCTGTGAATGTTTGCATACATCATAGCATGATGCCTGCTTCCTGTGTCGTTTACGGGTGATTGTTTAGCTGGGTAAATGTACATGAACAAACCTAACATACTAATCATTTCCTAGAATTTAAATTACATCTAGTCCCACTTTAAAAAAAAATATATACAGTAGTTTTTGTGCCAATAAACAGATAGGTGGACAGAGAGGCGGATAAACTCTGAAAGAAATATAACCTCTGCCTTCTTAGCGCAGTGGAATTAGAAACAAAAACAAGACAAGGAGCAATTAAAATAAGTCTCTCTTCAATCCATCCATTTTATTAACCACTTCATCCGATTGGCTTTATGCACAGGTTCACAACTTCCTCGGATGAACTGATTAGTCCAGGTGTGTCTGGCCATTGCTGTTGTGGTTACTGAGGTCAAACATATGGATTTATCAGTTCATCCAGTAATGAAAAACAGGGAACAAAGGAGTTGTTCTAAGTTCAGGAAGAAGTGAACTTGTGCATAAAGCCAATTCAGGGTTGCGGATAGCTGTCATTGGAAGAGAGGCAGGTTACACCCTGGACAGTTCTCCTGTCCACCACATGAAACACAGAGAGATGAACAAGCAGAAAAATCACATTCACTCTGAAGGAGGATTTAGAATAACCCATCAATCTAACCTAACATGCATGTCTTAGGACAGTGGGAGGAAGAGTACCTGGAGAAAACATGCAAACACAGGAAGAGGTTCAAACCAGCAACTTTCTCACTGTCTCCACCACTCCACCGTGAATGTCCTCACTCTTGTTTTTTGCTATCAAAACTGACAAAGAAGTCAAATTGAAATGAACATGCGATGCTTCTGTCCCACATATTGTGTAATTTCATGTAAGTGATGTAAAGCAGTGTTTCGAAATCCTGGTCCACAAGTACCACCTCCCTGCATGTCTTTCATATGAGCCAGTCATTTCATTAGGTGATAAAGTATGGTTGCCTTTAAAACATGCTGGATGGTTGTACTGGATGACCAGAAATACTGGTGTAATGGAGAAATGAACACACTGTAAACACTTTGCAAATTCCACTACAGAAAAATACATGTTTATCTTTATATTATTTATAGCCAAAAAGGATAAAGGAAAGGAGAAATCCTACTAAGTCCCCCAGTCGGACGTCTTGTACGTGTCTAAAACTCCTTATTGAAGTGAGCATATGAAAGATTAGATTGCTTATGGCGTAGTATTCACTACAATATAAGCTAATAAGATGTTATTGATCCCTCTTTGTGAAACTGTATAGTAAGAAACAGTATTACCCACTGATAATCATAAAAAGTATAAAAAAACATCAAATGAAAGCAGATCATGCAGAATCACATCAAAATGCAAAATGTTGAACAAGATTAAAGCTCATAACACATCATATAAAATAGATTAGTTAACAAAAGTGTAAAATGAAATAATGTCAAATCAGTATGAATTAAATTTAAAAGAAATGTTTAAAAATCATTTTGTCTGTAATGTGTGGTTTTTCTAAGTCTAAGCAACGAGGAATAATAATCTATACGAAAATAAAAAAGGCTCAAAACTAAATAAAAAAAAACTAAATAATCTTTGCAATGTTTAAAAGTATCAATGAAACAATAAAAGAACTGACTTGTGTCCAAAATTTAAGAAAATATAAGAATAGTATAGAGATTCTAGCTAATTATGCTGTTTTTCATCCGAGGCCATAAAGCCTGATGAAGAGGAAGAGTAAACATGAGGAAGAGTAATCCACCCTGCACCATGGCTCAGTTTTCTGACCACGTTAAGGAACAAAAAGTGAGAAGCTCATTGATGAAGAACCTTTTTCTTATATACCATCCTTTCAGCATACAACATGAGTTGAATTCCTTATCAGGTATTTAACTATCTTCCCCCCTCATTTGTGAATGCAAGCTCCTATTCATCTGATCACAAACACGAAAATGAATGCATCTTCCTATTTTTTGTTCAACCACTTTGCACATATTTCATTTTGTTTTTGGACCTTTGTCTTCATGTCACCAGGATCTTCATTGTCTGAGGTGCTGCTGGTTCAGAGGCCTCCATCTGGTCGGGGCCTCTTGTGGTTTTGTGCCGTCCGGTGCAGCAACGTATGACCTATGTGGGAACTGCTCAGAGCGAACACGTGTCAGTTTGTTTCTGCAAGTTATTTAATTGTGTCTGTTTTACCAAGTTACCTGTTACATCTTGTTTTCTGAGGACGTTCCAGTGCAAACTGTTTCAAGCAGTTTGCTATCTTAAATGCATTATAAAGATCACAAAAGCAAAGTTTATATCAAAACATCTAGACTAGTACTTATACAATAAGGGGATGAAAAAAGCATATAGCAATAATAACATTTTTATAATGTAAGCTTTTAAATGTCCAATTTTAGTAAGAATTAAATGAAGCACTTACACAAGAGGATTACTGGAATTTCTAACAGCAGCTCACACAACAACACTATTATATTATAACAACAGTCAAAAGTCAAAATAGTTAAACAATCACTAAATAGATCATAATGAAAAGAAATACTTATGATATATAACATATTAATTCATTATATCCCAGTCACATATTAGTAGTATAGAAAAGAAAGCAAAAGAAAAAGAGGAGTATAAGTGATTTTCTTGGTTTTATTTTTTTATTGTAACAAACTACAAACTTCAAGCTTGTTTCAGTTAAACAAAGCTGCATTCCCTCAATGTTTCAGGATAAGCAATCAGAATAAATCAAATGCAGTGGGGAAATTCTTTTCAAACTTTGAATATCCTTTAAACATGTCAAGTTTTTATCTGCAGGTTTTCTCCACTAATATGTCTAATATGTCTTTTACTGGAGACAGATACGTTTTTATACAATGAAATACTGTATCAGAAAGAGATGCAAGCTGAGTGGGTTTTTTATGTTTTTCTCTTGACTGTCCTCAAGCATTGTACCTCATCAGGCAGGATGGTGTAATTAGATGCATCAAAAGAATATAGGAAGACATGCAATGCAGTGCATGAGCTGGGTTCACTGGTCCACATGCTGCCTTTGTAGAGAATCATTCATCATGAGCGTAAATGTCAGGATGCACATGGATAGGTTTGCTGCACAACAGAGAGATGGAAGCAATGTAACTTGTTCAGATGAGAATGGCTCCTGAAACGAAATGGTGAAGTGAGATTACAGACAGTAAAATACCAAGAACGGAAGCATTTATTACTTTGCATTAGTATTAAAATAGATATGTCTCTGTAGAGCAAACTTTTCAATATTATACATTATTTTATAAAGATTTCATTTTTCTTTGGTAGTAAAAAAAAAAAATCTGTCTACATTTTAATTTAAGAAATGAAAGAATCCAATTTGGTTTAAAAACTATGACAGCTGGAATGTTACAATAAGAGACAGATACCTGATTTCCTCCTGCTTACTGGCGCGGTTGGGGCAGTAGAGTGTAAACAACTTTGGAATAATCCTTTGGTTTCTTTTCACTGCTCTTTGGCAGATTGTGCACCTGCACCTGGTCCGTACTGAACCGACAGTAAACAAGAACCATATCAGTTAAACTCTGGTTAAAACATGAAAACTAGATGCTCCAAAACCATCAAAACATTCTCTATCAACCTGTCATAAACATAATGATATTAAAAAACAGCACATCCAAAGTGTTAATATCATAGGAGAAATATTGCAGTGAGAAAAATGAAGATGTGTGTACCTGGACAGTCTGGAGTAGTGGACAGTGATGTAGTTGGAAGCAACGTTGCAACTTCCTGCTTCTGCGATTGGTGGTGCATCGATCAAAGGAACAATGGAAGGATGAGAGCTGTCACTCAAATCCTCTGGCTCCTCCTGTGTTCACACACACAGACACACACACAAACACACACATTGATCAAAAATCTATTTTGTCCATATTTTCCTTTGTAAAATAATCCACAGAGGATATAACGAGTTGCTTACTGGTATGTCGGACATCTTGCCCTTTCTAGCTGGGAGAGTTTGTTGTTCGGCTGACTCATGGAACATGGTGTCAGTTGTCAGTGATGGATGCTGGGGGTCACACACACACACGTACACGCATAGAACAAAAAAACAATGTTAATCTCTGTATTTTCTTTGCTTGTTTTGAACTCAGCTCAAAAAAAGCTGTATCTGCCGAGTGATTCTAAGGATGACCAGAAATACTACAAAAAAGCTTCACCTTGTTTGCATCCTCTACTGACTCAGTGTCCACTCTGTGCATGTTCTTACTGTAAACACACACAGACAGGAATAACAGAAATGAAAAAAAATTCAAATGCAAGATAAGACTTCAACAAACGCTATAAAAATACTATGACATGCGATACAGGACGTGTTAAATCAGTATGTCGGGTCACCTGATCATTATGGCCACTGTGAGTGTGATGAGTCCAGCAGACACGCCCACTGCTGATGCCAAGGCAATAACCTTTAGACGACCTGACAGCAGAGGGATTTGTAACGATAATGAGCAAGAGCACTAACATGAGAAAAAGCAGAAATGCTTCACAGGAAAAATGAACAAGAGGCATGAAAATAGAAACAGAAGAGAAAGTGACTAAAGAGCTAAAGCGAAGCGCATCAACAAGTAACTGTCTAGACTTGAGTCTTGTGTTTCCAGTACTGATTTCCAAATCTCCACTTCTTCAGCTGTCTCAACTCAAATAGTAGTTTTCCACAGCACCTCATCACCTCCTCCTCTCCTCTTATAGTTAGACTGCTTTACATGACTCACTGTGACTCATAGAGAAACAGTCAGAAATCATGAGACAATGAAAACCAGAACCCGCACCACTGTGATAGTGACAGGGAAGTTTCATCACTCATCATTTCAAACACACACACACACACACACATAGACCATTTCTGAAACCCTCCTGTGGCATAATCACAGCTTAATGCTCAGAGCCAGGTTTTTTATAACGTGTCTGACCTAATCCGAAACATATCTGCAAATATAAGGCAGGTGAGCTTCACTGTGGTTATCAGGGACACCTCATCTCAAAGAATGCACCACTAACACTGGCAGACAACGAGAGAAGCAGTGGGGGTGCCAGGCAAAACAGCACAGATGAAGTACTTTCGACCTTTTGAGTGAGTGTGAATGTGTCAAAAGTTAGAAGATGACCAACACTGAAAAAATTCCTGATCATTCATCAGCTGCTGAGACATCTCACGTTGATGGCTTCAAAGTGATGTTAGAAAGTCAAAAGCTAAAACAAACAGGCTTGCCATTGGAAATGACAGATGGGGCAAACTTGTGACCATACCTCTAACTCTAACGGTGAGGACCGGAGACCTGTGGGCTCCAATTCGATTCCTGGCCTCACAGTAATACTGGCCACTTTCACCTGGGCCAACTTCAGAGAAAGTGAAAACAGGACCAGACTTGGTGCTCCATGCTGCATGAAAAAGAGCCAGCAAAGGAAAAAATGGAGATCTAGTAAAATCTTTAGATGTACAGATTAACGTGTAACAGCACAAACATGATATGACTTCCCTGATTGTGAATAATAACCAGAGACAGAGTTACTTTAAGTACTAATGATGCTGTAATGTTAACCTTAAGTAGGACCAAATGTTTATGATGCTAACATTGCACAGAGCCTCCATCCACAGCTAAACGGTGCCAGGTGAAGTTGTCCACTGCTGGGTAGGCCTGACTGCTGCAGGTCAGAGTCAGAGGTCGGCCAGCATCCACCACAGTGGAGGGACGAGCCAGAACTGATGTGTTTTTAGGAGGATCTGGATGAAGTACAAGAGAAAAGAAGTTTTTTTTATTTAAAAATGGTAAATTGTTGTTTCACAACTACAGAAATCTACTGAAGAGCATAAAAAAGCTAAACAAACTTTTTCCATGACTATTTCCAAACATGTCACACACACACTAACACACACTCGCTTATGTTCATTACTTACAGAGCACAGTGAGCGTAGCAACAGGGGAGGTTTGAGAGCCAAGTCGGTTTGATGTGATGCAGTAGTATTGACCAGCGTGATGAGCGCGAACAGACATGTAGGTCAGGTTCTGAAAATTACCTGCAGTCATCACCTGGTTGCCTAGGATACGGTACCAAACATACCTGCAGGAGAAATTGTGGAGCTTAGGATGATGATGACAATTACAATGAGGAAAATCAAACATCAAATGATAAAAAGATTAAAATAACGAGAAAACATAAATTAATAATAAAAAAATAAAAGAATTTCATTTTAATAATTCAGCTGATATGTTTGTCTAAAACAGCTTAGAAGAGAGGAACCTTATCCAAGCGTAATGAGACTGATTTTATCTGTGGCTGTTATACCTGCTGGGTGGAGGGTTGCCATGGCTGACACAGTTCAGACTCACATATGATCCCTCTCTGATGTCCCTTTGAGGACTCACCAAAACACGCGTGTTCTTTGGTGAGTCTAAGCAGACACAAAAAGAAGCGCATCATTGCCACATCATGGGAATAATATCCAACATATCATACATGCAGCAGATGCTGCACTTATATCTGTGAGCTCCCAAAATCAACTGTAAATTGAGTAAAAGCACAGTTATCAGAGAATTCCTTTAGTTCTTAATTACTTGCTCCAATTAAAAATGTTCATTAGAAGAAACTGCGAGTGAGGAAATCACCAAACATTGACCGAGTTATTGTGTCACTTCCGGCACAATGTAATGGACTATTCTCCTTATTGCTGGAGTTAATGTACCCCAGACCACTTGCAGCAGGTCTGCATAACAGAAACCACAGCCAGATGTAAAAACAAGAACAAAAGTGCTGGAAAGAAATGACTTTACTCAACGGCTTTAATTCTCATCTGTTCATATATTTCTAAAAAACTTACAAGTGACATTAAGTAGAAGCGATCTGGAGCGATCTGTTCCCAGTGAGTTGCGTGCCACACAGTAATATTCTCCTTTGTCTGTGTATTTGAGGAAAGACAAGTGGAGCTGAGGCCTAAAGCTGTCTGGGATGCTGCCGCTCTCCATGTCTGTGAAAAAAGAAAAAGGGTTACCGATCATATAAATAATTCAAATACATGCAGTAAAGCTTTATGACTTCATGAAAAAACTTCCAGGTTATTTAATCACAAAGACAGGACACAATTAAAAATACACGTAAGTTAACAGTTGAGGCCGACTCGTGTTCTAGTACTTTGCAAATGAAACAGCAGAAAACTTGAAAGTTGTTTTTGTTCAATAAAACCAGAGGATAAAGATAATGTCCTCTTCTTTTTATAGCATGTAGGCTAGAAAGATGCAAGTAGAGCAAGAAGACACAATGCGGACCATCAGACATACTAAGAAAAGCCAAAACGTTTGAATAGTCATAGAATGTCTAAAAACATTTAGACACTAAATGTGGACATGTAATTATCAGTATAAATAACTGCAACACTCTTTGTTGCCATGATAACACTGTCCTGTACCTTTAAACCACGCATAGCTCTCTACTGGTGGAGCTGCATCACTGCTGCAGGTCAAAGTCACAGACTCTCCCTCTGACACCTCACCCACAGGAAAAGCTGTTATGGAGGTGGAGTGAGGACTGTCTGAAGGAGAAAATAACACAAGTTAAATACAGTGTGCTTTAACTGTATAAAATTATTAAAATACACATTTTAGATCAATAAGAGGATCTTGTAGAATAAAGGTTATACAAACCTCTATTTTTCTAACTTTTTATACTAAATTAATCCCATTTAGAAAACATAGAGATATTTAAAAACTTATACCAAAGGCAAATTTGAAAAGAAATGGGAAAAAAGCCTCGAGAGAGTAAATTAAAAAAATTAAAAGGAAGCCAACATTGGTCCACTTTTTTGTGTGTTTCAATCTCCATAAAATGATAATCAATAAACTGTGTAAAAGTTAAAATGGGAAACCAGTATGTATATGACCTTTGGGGCATTGGGTACTACTGCCTAAAAAGCTTCATGTCATCATGATCTAATAAGCACATTGGTTCTGGAGAACCTTGGAAAACCACTTCTCCCATTCAGTCCACTGCTGCATCTATGCATGTAATATGAAGCCATATTATGTGAAGAGGAAGCCATTTATCAACTGTGCAAAGAACTGTGGCCAAGTTCTCTGAGCCGAGCTTATTTTAGATGGACAGAAAGACAGTGGACATATGTTCTGTGGTCAGATGAGCCCATGTTTCAGACATCTGGTTCTACATGGTGAAAGGCCATCCAGGCTGTAATCAGCAAAAGGTGCAAAAGTCACTCTGTAATAGCAGGACAGTGAAACAATGTCCACCACATGGATGCTTTGCATATGTGTACCACTGATGCGTTGGAGTCTTAGAGACATATACTGTAGGTTACCATCAAGTCACATCGTTTCCCATGAAGGTTCATGGTTGTTTCAGCAGAGCAATTAAGTTAAGTGGCTTTGAGAGAGAGACCTTTAGATCGGTCTGCTCCTCTTCATTTAAAAATGTATATAAAGGAAGAGTGATCTAAAAGACCTTCCTTCCTTCCCAACCTTCCTTCCCAACCTTTGTGGTTGGCATCAGATGTCTATATTCTCCTCACATAATGCGTTTGCATTATAAAGACACAGAAACGTATTGTTTCTGTCTGTGAGACTAAGATTCAAACCATTTAACAGATAAAACACTTAAGTTTGATTCCAGTTCAGAGATGTCCCACATTTTCTTCAAATGGGGCTATTTTATCACATTGATCCCTTCTAAAGTTTTAGCTAAATATTAAACTGCTACATCTTTATTCTGGCTGCCGGGTAACAGTGTAAAGCACTGAATCACTGCTTAAATCAGGGTATCAAACATATGGCTGTGGGCCGAAGCTGGCCCGGCTATGGGTCTGTTCTGAAACTTGTCTAAATATAGAAAATTTTCCTCACTTGTCTATATTTATATTTATGAATAAACATATGAAACATTTTGAAGGATTGCACAACAACTTGTTAAATCCTTTTTATTTGTAGAATTTGGTGAGTCAATTTTCAGGATAACAACACAGACATGTACATCTGCAGGTTTATACAGTAAAAATAACTTTTAGACCTTGATGGCTCTAATCATGATGTAAAACAATAAAATTTTCTATTGTTTTGTGATTTTGTAGATTTATTGGGATTTGTACTTTGTCATGCATGTTCAAATGACAAACTGAGGGGAAATATTGTGGATATTCACTTATTTTTCTCAGAAAATTTCAGGTCTTTTTTAAATAATTTGTTTTCTAAAAAGATAATTCATGTAAATATCTTGGGGATGTGCTTGTACTTCTTCAGACTAAAACAAAAGGAAAAATGTTGAGTTTTTTATGCTGTTATGTTATGTGGTTTGAGATCACTGTTTGACACCTCTGGCTTAAATACTTATTGCTTTCAGTCTTAATAAAAGAAAAATTGGTTGACTTACGTCCCAGAGTTAGAAGGAGTGATGGGGAGAGTACATTCTGTGGCGGGATTGGTCGACAGGTGTACGTTCCAGCATGATGCTGGTCAAAGCGATTAATAATCATCCATTTCTCAAAGGAGCCCAGGTTTAGTCCATTCCTGTGTGTGTAGCACCGTATAATTACGCATTCATTCCAGTCTTATAGCAGTTCAGACAACCATACATTATGCTTACCTGTAGAGTGAAAGACTCCTCCCTGGTGCACCACATCCTCTGGCCTGGCAACCTACGTAGACTGTCTCTCCGAACCCATACATGTTGGCAGGCCTGGCTGGGTGAACCTGGACCTGCAGGTCTGACAGACACAAACACAAATCAATCACTGCAGTATAAACTTCTTCAGCTGTTATCACAGCATGTGCAGTTTATGTGAAATTACCTGTTACATCAAGTTTAACAGTGTCAGGAGACGTCCATCTTCCCAGCGGCTGGTCTGTCTCAAACCTGAAGTGATACTGACCCGCATCGCTCAGCTTCACGCCCCGAATCTGGACTGAGCAGCTGGAATAGCTCCCCCCGATGTAGCTGAAGTTCGGGATGAAGTGAAATAATTTATTATAATGTGTGGAAACTTTCAAACCTATGGTTCAATTAAAAAAAAATCCACCAAATGCAATTCCTCCCACCGTGTGCGTCCGCGGTATGATAGACTGATTTGGTTGGGGTCAGTGTGGTGGGCGAATTCCCTGCGACCCTCAGCTGACACACGAAACCACATGACTCTCTTCACATTGTGACCTTTGAGGCAGGAAAACAGAGGGATTTTGCTCAGCAAAATATGTACAGAATTAATGTACTTATTAAGGTTAAAACTGCAATGATAGAGAAAAAAAGAAGAACATTCTGGAATGTGATTAAGTTTGTGTCTTTGAAAGATTAATTATTATTTCAATCGTAATTTGAACTAAGTAAACATGTCTTACCTGATGGATAGTCATAGCGGCAGGGCAGAGTAACCGTTGTTCCTGCCCAGACACAGATCCCCTTTCTAGAAAATGACACACTCCACCTGCTCTGAGAACCTGGAGAACATACATACAGGTGTTAGTGTGGACAAACCTGAGAGCAATCCAATTATTTATCTTTGGATATCTATTCTTAACCTCTATGAAGAATTTCCTTTATTTTAATGATAGTAAAACAGAGGTGTTGTTTCTTGGCCCGAAGGATGTTCCTTCAGTCCGCGTGGACCTGGGATACTTAGGTCGGTATCTGAGGTCTACAGTTACTAATCCTCGTGTTAAACTAGACGGTCCTCTGAAGTTTGATGCATGCATTATTGCAGTTGTGAAATCTACCTTCTTTAAACTTAAACTACTGCCAAGCCGTTTGTTTCCCGCCATGACTTTGAGATTTTAATTCATGCTTTTATTACAAATAAAAGTTGGGCTCAGTCACTCATCTCTTGCTCTATTCAAACTGGTTCAGAATGCTGCAACCCGGTTTTTAACTGGCACCAAAAGACAGGAGCACATCTCTCCAGTTTTAAAGTCTTTACATTGGTTACCTGTCTCGTTTCGTATTGATTTCAAAATGATTTTATTTTTAAATATCAACATAGTCTTACCCCACAGTATCTGTCCGACCTGCTCCAGAATTTCTCCCCTACACACTCTCAGTACATTCCCTACTGATGGTTCCAAGAACTAAATTGAGATCCAGAGGGGAATGCTTGTTTTCAGTTGTCGGTGCCAAATTGTGTAACTCATTGCTACTGCATATTAGACAGGCTGGGTCTCTTTATGTTGTTAAAACCTCTCTTAAAACTCACCTGTTTTCATTAGCTTTTAACACAGCCTGAGTTGTTGACTTTTTATCTTTTTATTTTTAATCCTGATTTAATGTTTTATGTGTCCCTGTTATTACTAATTTTATTTTTCTGATTGTATAATATCTTTTTCCTTGTTATGTTGTTGCTTTGCCTGGAATTGTGTGCAGCACTTTGGTTCAACTTTGTTGTTTTTTAAAAAGTGCTCCATTAATAAAGTTGGATTGGATAGGATAAAGAGCCAATCAGATTCCCTGCTTATCCTCCACAAACCATAGAAAATACACTTGTGTTACTTTTAAGGAAACCAGATTTGGAAAGTAAACTCAGTGTTAATGTAAATAATCTGTAAAATGCTTCCTTCGTTGTGTCTACGGTGAAAGCTCAATGCAGACAGTGACATGTACAAGTAAAGCAGTGACAGTGAGCCCTAATGTGCAGCCTTGGTGTCATCCTGCCTGGCTACCTTGCACAAAAGGCAATCAATACTTATAAATAAACCTGAGCGTAAAGACAAGGGCACCTGGCTGCAGAACATTTTGTGCATCCAAAAAATTCCTAAAAGTATTTGATAATTTTATTCATAATATAAACAAACACGAATATCTAATTCAATTATCCCCTTAAAGAAAAATATAGTTTAACCAATTTGTTTAGTTTGTATATGGTCTGCACAAAGAAAAGAAAGAAATCCAGCTGATCTCTCAGATATTTTGAGCATTTGGTTTTTACCTGGTAAAGCTGCGAGGATGGTGCCCAGAACTAACGCACCTGCCAACATCTCCGCTGACACCAGCTCTTTAATGTCACCCCATGAAAATAAAAACAGGAGTAGGCAGATGGCTAAGCATAACATTCACGTAAATAAAAAACAAGTCAACAGCTTAAATATGAAATACTCACCTCTTACCGTACCCGTATTCACCTCAAGCAGTGAAACAGAGGCAGGTGAAGGATGAGTGGGACCCTTGCAGTGATAGAAGTAAAGAGACTATCCCGATGAGAGTTGCGTGGTGATTCGGATCGGCTGGTGTGGGATGGGAGGAGTAGTGGAAGGAGTGAAAGGAGGAGGATCAGGGGGAGTTTTTAAAGTAAGCATGGGTACCTCCTCATCCTTCACTGTCTTAACAGTTCCTGATGTCACTTATCTCTCTACTTCTGCCTCTGAAACCACAGGTCAACACCCTGACGCCTTCAGTTTCCTATTTCTGGCAACTGTGAAAGTGTGACATCCTTGTGATCTTGTTGCTGTTGCCACTGTTGTCTCTTTTAACTGAGTCATGTAATAACTCTCAACTCTGAATGCAGGTCATGTTTCATTAACCTGCACTTTGACAAATGGAAAAAAGGCCAAAGAGAATTATTTAAAACCCAAAACGATCTTAGAGCCTTTTGTTTGTTAAAAATAAGTGCCATTCATTCATATTTTCTATGCTGTTTAGTCCGCAGGGAAGCTGGAGCCTTTTCCAGCAATTAGCAGGCGAGACGCAAAGTTCCACCCTGTACAGGTGTCCAGTCCATCACAGGGCCAACCATTTTCACGGCGAAGGAGAATTTAGAGTTAACATGCATGTCTTCGGAGAGTGGGAGGAAGTCTAAGTGCCCAAGGAGAACACAGACATACGCAGGAGAACATGCAAATACAACATAGAAATGCCACTATGGAAGTGTGAGGCAGCAACGTTCTTGCTCTGAGATCAGATGTAACCATTACACCAAAGTTTTATTGCCTAATATTTAGCATACCTCTATATATAAGCACAAGTTCAATACCAAAAATAGCAATTTAAAAGATGCTGACCCAAAACAGAATTTAACTAATTTACCAATGCTACATCTTAATATATTTTTATAAATTTGGATAAATTTTGATGCTGATTAGGTAAACAGATACAAAGTCAAAGCAAAGAGCAAGCAAGAGAGTTGCTAAAAGTATCTTTTCTGAGCATTGTGGACAAACCATCACTTCCATTTTCATCTTTTTGCTAAATTTTCATCTGTTTTTGCTAAACTAAATAATGGGGATATAACAGTAAATCTGGAGACCCAAAAGTTAAACATTGGCAAAAACCCAGATAGCAAATAATGTGTGAACCAAAAACAGCCCATATTTGCAATTTTCTTTGATACACATTTAGTGTTTTCATATCAATAACTCAGATTGATAGAGGCTGCTTAGTATCAGCCACATATCTGAGACTTTGTCCTGGTTTTGAACTACCACTTACCTGTCTGGTCAATATGTTTCTGTTTAACAGCAAAGCTTAACTTTTCAGCAACAGATGGTGGCTGTTTTAGAAATGAAGCAAATGAACAAGATGAGCCGTAAATGCATTCTGTAGCCATGAGAGGCGACATGCATTACGCCAAGGAGGATGTTTTTGCAGGGGGTTCGTGTGTTTGTCTTTCTGTTTGCAACATAACTAAAAAAAGACAGATTGTCATGAAACTTTCAGGATATTTTTGGACATGTTTGCATCTTGTTCACATTAAAGCAAAACCTCATAACTGTCAAGACTGACATGTAAATATTCCATTCTATCTAACCCACTGTTTATACCGGTTTATACAGGGTCACATTAGTGTCTTTTTGTGTGGAAGAACTTTCAAGCACTTTATAAATAATTTAATTCCATTCTCTATATTTTGATGCAATAAAAACATTTTACACACACAAAAACACTGATTACACTGATCACAAACAGTCAATTCCACATGTTGTGCAAATGAAATAGACACCAGGTGGAAATTATAGGCATTTGGCAAAACACGCTGCTTTACGCTGGCTGCACCACAGAATAGTCCTTACCTTACCTGAATTTCCCTCTGGGGATTAATAAAGTATCTGTTGTTGTTGGTATTATAAAGGAGTAGTTCTGCAGGTGGTGACCTAGTCGCAGGATGAGACGGAGTCTACAACCCATAGTAATGGCTCAAGTAGAGCAGCTCATCCAGGATGAAATATCAATTCGAGTTGTGGCAAGAAGGTTTGTTGTGTCTGTCAGTGTAGAGTCCAGAGCATGGATACGCTACCAGGAGACATGCCAGTACATCAGAAGACATGAAGAAGGCCGGGGGAGGGCAACTACCCAGCAGCAGGAGCGCTACCTCCTTCTTAGTGCAAGAAGGAAGAGGAGCAGCACTGCCAGAGCCCTGCAAAATGTGTATTGTACAACAGACTCCATGAGGGTGGTATGAAGGCCCGACATCCACAGGTGGGGGTTGTGCTCACAGCCCAGCACAGTGCAGGACGTTTGGCATTTGCCAGAGAACACCGAAATTGGCAAATTACAGATGTGACAGACTCTGGAGACACCGTGGAGAACATTCTTCTGCCTGCAACATCCACCAGCATGACCAGTTTGGCAGGGGGTCGGTAATGGTGTTAGGTGGCATTTCTTTGAAGGGCCGTACAGCCGTCCATGTGCTCGCCACCGAGATGAGATCCTCAGACATTTTGTGGTCCTGGGTTCCTCTTAATGCAAGACAATGCTAGACCTCATGGAGTGTGTCATCAGTTCCTGCAACACGAAGGCATTGATGTTATGGAAAAATAGTCTGTGGTGAGGCAGAGTTTTGTATGACTAGATCTCTGTTTCTTTGGCTTTATTTACGATAAATTACTTCCAGTTGATTTGATTTGACCTGACGTGATGTTGCAAATTAGCCGAGTAGCTAGCAAGAGAACAAACGGCAGTCGATTGTTAGATTAAAGCTGGCATGGTGCGGGGCAGTCACAACAAAACATGTTAAAATGTGTTAAACTGACCTTATATAATCATTTTGGTGCACATGGTAGTGTACATTTCTTCGGGTTTTTTCAGCATCACACCACTCCAACAGGAGTCCTGTTTTTTCCCGTTGGTCCCCGGCAGGTTAGGAGAGAAAGCAAGCGAGCACAAATTGTGGCAACGCCTCATGGCCATGACCACCCCACGCAGTTGCCACAGCAAATATACAGCTGTTTTAATTACCTATTTGAGGAACATTACCCTACAGCCTTGTTCTGAGCCACTTGAAGTTTGTGAAGCTCTTTGTGGTCGTCTGTTGTGAAGCAGACGACCACATGTCTGAACAATTGGATTTATGTACAGCTCCACTACTTCCTGAACTTAAGACAACTTCTTTGTTTCCTGTCTTTTACTACTGGACGAACTGATTGATTCAGGTGTATCTGATCTCAGTAACCACAACAGCAATGGCCAGACACACCTAGATTAATCAGTTTGTCCAGTAATGACAGACAGGAAACAAAGGAGCTGTCTTAAGTTCAGGAAGAAGTGGAGCTGTGCACAAAGCCAATACTCCCAGTGGCACAGGGCATGGTATTGTAACTCTTAGTGACAAGCATAAGGATTTAGGCATCACATTTTCTTGTTATGCCCATGCCTTTAGCTACTTTGGGCACAATAACATGTATGTGTGCAGACCGGGGCAATTGAGGGTCCATAATGACTCCTGATAACTTAACTTACTTCACCTGTTTCAGCTTAAGACCATCAATCGACAAGTTTAGCCCACTGTAGTCTTTCAAACAAATGAAATAAATGAGAAGAAATGTAGTGTAATCGTTACTATGTCCTCATTTTGCTCTTATATGATCATAGTATTTATTCTAACTCTGAAGTGCATGACTGGTGGACATGCATGTATGGTCATTCGTGAAATGAAACCAGGTCTGTTGGCATATATTAACATACATGAGTCAAGCAGACACTGACCCAGCAGCCCAGATCTCCTCCCATCCATGGCTCTGAGAATTGTTGGCACTAAAAACAACCCGCAACCAGACGTGGGGAGGTTCGAGACCTCTCAGTCAACCGTGTCCACTTAGCCTGATGAGTCTAAATGACTTTAACATCATACCCTGCCACAGCTTGGCCAATAGATGTCAGTTTAGCGTCACGACTTGGCCGATTTGCTACTTATCCCAGCTTCGACCGGGGAATAATGATGATGTACAGTTGAACATTTATGTTCATCTTTACTCACAAGCATCCAAGCAAAGGAAAAGAATGAGCATTTCCTTTATGGTTGCAGAGATGATCTAGATTCATACTTTACAATAAATCCTGACATTTTGCTGATTAACTGACTGATAATGAGAATGATAGAGGGTGACTCCATAAAAGTTGTCAATTTATTCCCCATATTTATATCCTGCAAGACTTTAAGATCTGCAAGCTGATTTTATACTTATATTTAGTTAAAAACAAGAGTTCTAGTGGTCTATTAAATGTGTTATATGTGGCGTATTGAGATAATAGATAAGGCTCAGTATGTTCATTTGGCTTCTAAAGAGAAGTCTACATTATGTTTAATGGAAACACTGAGTCCAACTCTAAATGGCACCCATAATAGGGGACATAAAAATCTTTGGTTGGGAAAGTTACCTCCAGAACATACACAATATCCTCAGGATATGAGGTTAAATGAACAATATATTCCAGTTCACAGCTTGCTAGGTTGGATTATGGGTTGGGATCCAAAATGGGTTGCAGGCCCTCCGCTAGTGGGTGTCCACATTACTAGAACTCTCATATGATTTAATGATCCCAGATCTCAGGGAAAAAAAGAGATTTTGGTCCCTAGCTGAAAAGTTTTAAAAGACCTACACTATTTTTTTCCCTTCCAGATACTGTCTGTATTATGTTGAGTATAAAGATTGGTGGGATTTGAGCTTAACCTGTAACCACAGCATGACTTCAAAAGGATCATGGCACACTAATAGGTCAAAGCCTGATGTAATCTTAATCGAAAACAGACTGGACTAAATGAATGAAGAGAAACAGATGGATGGAGCTAGATTAAGTGTGACTGACCACAAACAGAGAGAGGGCGAGCAAGAGAGGGAGAGAGAGGGGTGAGAAAGTTTGAGGGGAAAGGTAAAAAGGGTGGGCAGAAACATTATGATGCTAAGTTGCTGTGAGGGGAAGGAAGAAGGGAAAAAGGAGAAGCTGCAAAAGAAGCAGAGAGGACAAATGAGGAAGCAGAGAAAAACTGAAAAGATAAGAGTTTCATGTTTCAGAAATAAGAAAAAAATGATCAAGCGAGCAACGGACACGTGTATGACAGTGTATACTGCCCTTACAGTAGGGAGATTTTCATCCACTGACCGCAGCCTGCAGGCCAGATGAAGTGTGACCGTCTGGTGGTCAGGCTGGACCTGAAGATTTTCCGCTGTTGCAAAACACTTCCTGCCTGCTGTTTTCATGTAATGTGACCGCTCACAGTTTGCTCCCCTGCCATACTTTAAGTTGTACAATATGTTATTTCTTATGCCCGCAGATTAGACTCTCAGCTCTCCAGGCCCTCCAGCTTTGGATAACTTCCACATAAGCAAATAATGATTTGACTGTCCAACATGTGTTAGTCTTCACATTGAGTGGTGCTCTCCATGGGGGAAGTCTGGGCAAGAATGATGATGATCAGAGCTACAATCATATCTGACAAGGTGATATGTTGTCCCTCCGCTGTCTTTATAGAAGCTCTACATGATGACTTGATGAGCAGGATGTTTGCCAAAAGAATCATGGAGCCAGCAGGGAATTCAATAAAAGAAATGAGGAGAAACTGTGAAGCAGAAAGAGAGAGTTTTTCTTACTTAAACTGATACCATCAATAGCTAAAACACACAGAACCTAGTCTCTTACACACTTGACTTTACAAATAAGCCAAACTAAACATTTGGTGATTTCTTAAAACTCCTAAATCTTTGAAACTTATTGAAGCTCTATTAAATTTACCCTGGTTTTGCTCATTCCTGTCCCATTCACAAACCCTGCAGAAGGGTCGGATTTCTGCCCCTTGTCTGCCAGAGACCTGTCTGTGGCTGCTGTGGTATTCCACGCTGAATGAGTCATGTCTGGTGGTTATTATGGGCAGTTTTTGGCTCCCCCCGACTCACCCCGTCTAGTGGCAGCAGACAAAATAACATGTTTTTTTGAGCCTCGTCCAGCAAAGCAGACTAAGATTGGGTCTCATTTGTCCAGACAGGATGAGTTAGAAGCACATTTTTGTATGATGATGTATTACTGCATTCCTTTTTTTCCCTTTCAGTGATTAGAAGCACAAAACTGATCATAATGATGATGATGAATACACATAAATTTAGTAAATGACTTTGTTTCATTTTGAGTGCTGTTTATTGCCTGAATGTTAATATTGTTAATGTTAAGGTCAAATTTCGAAATTAAATTAATTGGTGACTTTGAACCAGAGTAGAGCTGTTCAGTCCATCCTTTGTTATAAAATCATAATTCTGTAGCTAAAGTGAAAACCTAACTTTTTATTCTTTAGCTTAACATTTTGAAAACTGTGTTCATTCATGTTTTTGGCGAGGGGAAATAAGCACGCCTGTCATAATGGTGAGGTAAACTTCCTACATAAGCAAGTTAACTCAACATAAATATTGACAAAAGGAAAAACAACCAGCAACACTCCGTCCAAAGGTAACAAATGCAACTACCAACCTCTTTAAGTCTCTAATTAGTTTCTAGAAATAATTTATTGCACTGGATGCAATTCAGCTTTCTGAAGTATTGCCATTACAATAATGGATAACAAATGTCTGTCCAAAAAAATATTATCAAAGTGCTTCAACCTGCTATTTTTTTGCATGTTTTATGTTTTTCATTTGGGTGGAACAAAAAAAGAAAAAAACATATTGATTAGTGTGAGACAGCAACAGGCCCACTTTTTCTCTAATGTGCCGCTCAGCAAGAAAAGAAATAAGGATTTTTACCAAAATGTTGGGAAATCCCTTTAATACTAATAATCATCAAGGAATCTAAGTATAAAGAATAAATCTGTGGTTCAGGTGTTTTGTAAAACAGAGTATGAAGAACCACATTTGCAAGCCAATCTTGTTGTGTCCATATTTTCCCAGCTGGGAATCCTGATCTCCGTCTGCAGTGGCACAAAGTCTCTGTTCAGAGCCAAGCTGCTCTCTGTCTGTCTCTGCATCTGTCTGTCTGTATTTCTTGTGTGTTCAAATATGAGTGAAAGCCATTTCCTGGTTGAGACTGAGAGAGAACATGTGTGTCCTGTGTATGTGGGAGACAGTGTGTGGGAGTCTGCATGTGTGTGTGTGTTCTGTCTGTGATAGTTTTACCATGTGCCGAGTCCCTGTATGGGACTGAATGAAGTTGGATCTGAAGGAACCTGTCAGGTCTGGGCTACTGTCGGAAACCCTCCCTCTACTATTACTACATCCTCCTCTTCCTCTTTTTACTCATTCAGCTTTTTAAGAGCAGGTCATGCGCTATATTGTTATATACTACCACTAAGTTCCTAATTCCACATTTATCACGTTGCTTTGTTAATATACATGAGAAAATATTGTTTTACAGAACACAATGGTAACAGTGAAGCAATATACAAATATTTTTTATGATGAATTCGTAACTTCATCCCTTTTAGATCTTACATTTCTTTAATCTGTTTCTGTTATTCTCAACTGAAGAACATCTGCATTCCTGCGTGGTACTGAATGCCTGATAGCTGATCAACTTGCCCTGCTGATCAGCTCTCACACACAACTCCATTAGTCTAAAGTTCGCCTGTATAATTACATAAAAAGCCATCAGACATACCAGTCCATGATGTAATCTATCCAACAAATATCCTCTAACTCCTGATAAACTCAGGTAATCATCAGTAGGATGCATTCCACAGGCCGTGGCAAGGATGTTTAGCACCAGTTAAGCTCTGCTAAGGATAAAAAAACTCTCATCCCAGAACCTGACCTTAGAAAAAAAACCATAAAAATAGTCCTAACAATGGAAAGATGCGTCTTAATTTCAGCAAACAATGTACACATTATGTTTCATTGGTTTGAGTTTTCAGTCATACAAGAGCTGCAATCCAGCTAGTTTTCCATGTATTCCTGCTTTAACAAACCTGAATCAAATTAAGTGGATCTAACAGCCTATCAGGTTCTGCACAATGACTCATTAATTTCTAACAGCTGTGTTAGAACAAGGGTACATGGAAAACCTGGTGGATTGCAGCCCACGTAGGACTGAATTGAGTATCCCTGCATTATACCTTTAGGATTAAAGAATCCCAACTATATATTTAACTTAATTTTTTCCTAAAAGCAGGTTTAATTAGAGTCTGTGTTATTAACACCTCATTTAGAAAGTAACAATGAAGTTAGCTGCTGAAATTATATAATTGCAGTGGTTGAAAACAACATTCCTGTTGGATTACAGAATTTTCTCATTTGAACCAAAATATCTTTAAACACCCTCTAAAGTCTTTTTGTTTGCTTTAAGTGTTTCGAACTGATGCAAAGTTCAATTGCTTAGAAACTTTAGGAAGAATGCTAATGCCACACAAAAACAGCATCAGGGTACATCTCATCCTCATCCAGAATTAAGTTGAACTGTAAAAAAATGCATTTATTTTAGGCTAAGGTGACACTGAAAGTTGTATTATTCAGTTAGTTGACTTGTACACTACAAAATATTTGTGAACAGACAAAGTCTGATCTCACCAGACAACATGCAACGAGTGAATTCGTTCACTTGTCCAAAAATGTGGCAGTGTCATAATTCATGGTTGTAAATTGTGAGAATAATGTCTCCCTAGGCTTTTTTTTTGTATTGGGCAGCTTTTTTATGACAGTACAGGAATCCCAGGACATGAATATAAAAAAGGTATAAGCCTGAATTATATTTTGTAACTGTAGCCGTGCATTTGCAACAATAAGCTCTGATATTAGTGCAACGATTGTTAAAAACATTTAGCAGAATGAGTGAAAAAGCTTGTGTGGATTAATCCTTTCTACGATGCTCTGCAACTTGGTTCTAAGTGTTGTGGAACGTGAACATCACTGTGGAGGAATGCATTATGTTGACATGCTTATTCTTAGGCTGTATTAGAAAAGTAAAGAAAAAGGACATTTCACATAAATTCTAAGTCTTCAATTACAACTACAATTTATTTAGGATATATAATGAGTTCAGTTGTCATTATATCCACCGGAGTAACATAAACGCTCATGAATTCTACTTTTTTCAAGTCAAAATTCTAAAAACAGCTCTTTTGTCCTCGTAGTTCATATCTTAGAATAAACTCTAACTTTGGAGCAACCATCAGATTTGTCTGGTATCCAGTCCCACCCTGGCAGGCCTCTGACTACCCCCCCCTGGTTTCACGTTCTCCACATGGAACAAGCTCAGGCCAGGACTTTCCTGCATCCCAACCCCAATCCTAACCTTAACCCAAACCCTATAATTAGTTCTTTTGGAGGGAGAACGGTCCACACGAGTCATTTTCTGGTAATTGACTGCAAGTAGAGTTTAAATGGTCACAGACACATACACAGAAACACAGCCCTCATGCATGAACACACACACACACACACACAAACACACACACACATAAACACAGTTGCTCATATATAGCGGTTCGGTGCAGCTGTGGCATGTGCGATAATGAGGCAATCCTTAAAGGGACTCATCTGGACTTTGTTATATCATCTCCCTGGAAACAGTCCACAGCTTTAAAATAGGAGTGTTTGCTCTCGGTCAGCTGCAGCATGATGTCATCCAATATAATTTCTACAATCAAGGGAATTAAAAGATATTTGATGACATGCGAATGTGCAAAGAATGGTGTTTTCCTTAAATTTTGAGATTTTTGTGGCGGAGAGTGATTCAGAGCTCTGTCTGTAGCTAATGTTTGTCTAAACAGAGACTGACTATAAACAGGGAACATTGTCTTGCACCTGTTTGCTCTCTAAATAGATTTCTAAACAAATAAAAACTCAAAAGAAAACTACTTTGGCTTTTACAAGTATAGCTACTGGTAAATTTAGATTAAAACTCTTTGCTCTTGGAAAACCAAAAAGGGATAAAATACTTCAGATAGTACACATTTCACACAGCCTTCCAGGTGCTCCGTTCTTTTAACGAGACACTGAACTACTGACTTCATACCACTCAATAGGTGTCCCCCCCTGCTGAGGCTTGTATTACTAACCCAACATCTGGATGGGGGAGTTTTACAGTACATTTACAGTTTTACAGTAGAACCATATGCAGGCAAAGTGCATATAATAAGGCAAGTCAGTAGAAATGTTCTAAATCTATTTAGATACAGGATTGCTTGTTTTGAGTGTGAGCGTGTGTGGTTGTTTGTCTGTGTATGTTGGCCCTGTGATAGGCTGGTGACCTGTCCAGGGTGTACCC
>JBAMHX010000007.1:21864496-21875974 GCA_037177515.1 Pseudomugil tenellus | reverse complement strand
TGCACTACACCTTTAGGTCCTCCCAACTAAACTTTTTCAGCCCTGGGACTTTGCAGGAGAAGGATAGCTCCAGGGATGCAGATAAAAAATGTTTCAGTGCCATCCAAACAGTAAGAAAGATGTAGTGTTACACAGCAAAGCACCTTGAGTTGCTCTCATGCATATAATAAAGTCCTACATAAATTTAACATATGAAAAACATAACATGCATATCTGTGTTTTCTGAATTACTGAGAGAAGTAAAACATGTTGCACGTGACTCTACAGAGTGTAAAATATTGTCAGAATATTGCATTTTGTTTTTTTTCTACTGAATAGGGCTCATTAATGGATTCCAAATGCTGAATTATATTGAATTTAAATTATTCTGCTGGACATCAGTTTGTATTATCTATTGACTGGCCTCCTCACACCAAATTCTGTCTTGTCCACCAAGTTACAAATTTCCTGGCCATGCACCCTTATGGTCACACATTTAAAATAAATACTTAAATAATCTAAAAGCTGGAGTATTTTCCTGTAACTTCTTGTGATTTAAAAGTAGAAGACTAAATTATATTCTTTTCTTTGATACAAAGAAACTCTAACCTCACTCTAATCAGCTTCCTTTACAGTCCCTTTATACTCAGTGAAGTTGTAGTTTAATCATTGCTCATTTTATCCTCTATTACTTTTTATGATGTTATATTGAATTGTATCTTAGCTGTATCAAAAGTTGATAGGATTCAAAGAAATAGGATTTTTATAGTCTCATGGTTACAGCACCATTAGTCCCAATATTATGAAGGAAAAAAACTTGCCAACTTATTTTGGACTTGGCAAACAGTGAGCCGTATAACACCCAGCAGACACAGAGGATGGCATTCATTTCCATTTAAAAATCCTGTAGTCACACTCATTAGCCCAGAGGGATATATTCTTAAGCTGCTAAATGCCCCATTAGTTTCATTGCATAGTCACTGACTTTGTTAGTTGTTCCAACTTTTTTTTATCCTTCAGCTGGAGTGAAAATAATGCTGCTGAAATGGTGACACAAAGATAAATATGTCATCATCACGATCAATTTGCACTTTTTCTTTATTTAAACATATGCTTTATCAGCATTCAGTTGTTTGGGGATTTTACTTACTTTGTCTAAATTCAGCTACATAGGTTTAATTTAATGCTGCTGACAAAGAGATAAAAGATTATGTTGTGCCTTTTCAGCCCTCATTATGAGCTGAAGAGGCCTCTGGGTTGCTTTTAGTGTTTCCCACACTGCACAAAATCATCCTTACCATTGTTAAATCAGTGTGTCTGTAAAAATATTGATGAATTCAGCATTTAATGGGTCACTTATGCAATCATTAAAACATTCATTCGTATGAACCGCTTGGCTTCACTAAATATCTACCTCAGCCATACCCCTCACTCGGTAGACCCATAAACCTCAGAGTCGGAAACTGGAAAGAAATCTTGGAATTTTCAAACCAACCACTGCGGATTTGACAATTAAGCACTAATGTTTTATATAAATAAGTGGCCAGATGGGGCTTTGAATGGTTTTTGTTTAAAAAAAAAAAAAGCCCAGATAGACTTTTCGAGGTGCAATGGACTAGCAGCCTGTCCAGGATGTACTCCGTCTTTCACCTGCTGGGAAGCGATCCAGCTTCTCTTTGAACCTTGAATTGGACTGAGCGGTTTAGAAAATAGATAGAAGTTATTTCTACACTCCTCAATTGTCACGACACAAAAACCAGTTAAAGTAAACAGAAGCACTTCCTGTTTTGTTTTTTCCTCTAACTCATCCGTGTTTTTTGCGCTCACATGGTGCCCAGCTGAGTAGAGTCTGTTAATTAAGAACGGATCGGTAGCAGCAGTTTTCCTGAAGCATGACCTCCTGTTGACTTTGGAGCAGAAGTTTCCTCTGGTGTCCTCCTCTGCTCTGTGGGCCTGTAGGCCAACTTCCTGCCTCCACTCGAACTGTCTCAATAAAACATAAAGAACAAAGATATAAAAAAAGGAGGAGGAAAGAGTGAAATGCACCTTTAGGAACATTAGTCTTTCTTACCCAACTGGGATCTGAGCTACATAAACACACACGCGCACAAGCACACACATGCAGTCACACACTGCAGGAGGCTAACTGCTCCAAGTGGGAGCTGTGCTGCCGAGGGCCGGATGAAAGGAAACACTAAAACTACAACGAGGGAAAGACAGGTGGCCAGTTTGGCAGCTCCACATGTGCACACATCTCTGACACACGCATGCACACCGACTTGCACATATACATATGTACACAAACTCCTTCCTCTTCGAACCCCCTGTTGTGCACACCTGTGTAAGCGCCAAATCTGGGACTCTCTAGCTTTCGTCCTTCCTCCTTTCTTACTCTGTCTGTCCTCGTGTTCCCCACAATGAATCTTACCCCCCCCACCCTCTCTCTCTCTCTTTGACAGGTCCTGTGCGTAAACATTCCTCTTGCAAGTTAGCAGCCTGACTTGTCCTTAATTGGTTGTTAAAAAGACATTTCCTGCTGTGGAGGATACCACCGTGCAAGCCTCCCAAACTGCATCTGAGGGCATTCTCCTAACTTATGGTGGATAAGTAAGAAGCGTGTCCTCATAGGTGTTTATTACTCTTCGATCATAAAATGCATTACCTGTGCACACATCAATATTATTTACTGACCTGACTGCTAAGGATTGCTAAATTCTTTGAAATTATGGAAGAAAAACAGACTGGAAAGAGCAAAAATGACAATAGAAATGATGAGAATAAACTTTGCAGTTTAGAAAAGCACTAAAATAGTGAACTAACTATCTTTGATCTTAACAAAAGCTGTTGTTGTTAAACTTCTATTTTCTTATATATAATCTACGTGGTGCATAATTCCTATTTACTGTATGCAGATTTAGTTCAAAATCTAACTAACCAAGTAATCTTCAAATTCATCTCCTGGCAATGTATTAAATAAAGTATTTCTTTGAGCACTTTTGGAATATTATCTAAACACATTTGAAACTTTTGGCGTGAAATGGCCCATTAGGGTGCCAACAAGGTTGAGTGACGTGCACAAAGTGCAAAATGACATGCAAAACTGACAAGAGATGTGCTAAAACATGCAGCATGAGGCCAGGTTGGGTATAATCTTTTCAAGAATAAAGGATATAAAGCCAATGAAAAGCTCCAGTTCATATGTTTATGAAATATTTGCATTCAAATAGACAAAGTTTTATAAAGAGAGAGAATTACTAGTGAGGCACCAAATTTAAGCTTCGGTACATTAAAAAAAAAGCAAAAATATTGAGAACAAAAGAAAAAAAATATTTTGAGAACTTCATATTTAATAGCGCACAAACAAATGACACAGACAGAGATGTTATTAAGTTTTTGCTTGGCTGCTTTCTGTTTACACAACAATGCAACAATGCAACGGCATGTATTTAGGAACACATTGTTGGGACACAGAGGAAACAGGACATGGCAGCAACATAAACACATTTAATATGTGGTGATAGATAACTGAAATCTTCTTTTTTTAAAATGTGGACCAGACTGGAGCCGTTTCTGTGGTCTGACATGAGCTAATCTTACACAGTATCTCATATACTATTTATATGAATAAATAAAAAATGCTGATCCAAACTAGCGGCAGGCCAGGTAGCTGAACAACTAGCAAATAGAGAAGCTTTTAATAGTTGCCTCTACAAGCCTTGATCTATATCTTTTTGGAACAAAAAGGATTAAATACTGAGTGTTCCTAATTCAATAAATGTTACATACAAGGGAGTATTGTAACAAGCAATGAGAGATTTAAGATGACATAACTTTGTGCTGTCAGACATGAAAAACAGAGCCAAACTTTAACCAAATACAAGCTGAGTGACCGCCTTCTGACAATCACAGGAAAATGTGTGAAATCTTAGCAAAACAAAATATCTAGTAGCTGTTCAGCAGGTGAGATTGAACTCTTCTTCCATTTATGCATTAAGCTGTCAACCACAAGCAACACTGGGTGACTTTCATAACATTTCTGCTGGATCTGGGCTGTGATAGATGGAGAATGAGACACACCCATGCTGCTTAAGCAGCATACACAAAGACACACACACAACTGCAAGTGCAGCACAGTAAGTGTTTCATCCTTTTAAAGTCTTTGTGAATCAGGAGCCACTTTGGATTTTATTAGCCTCAAAGCAGGCGTGTACAGATCCAACTGGGAACATATGCTGCTCTCAATGCAGTGAAACTCAAAAAGTCACAGGCACAGCTTTTAGGTGCAAGATGAATAAAAAGGTTTTTTTTAAAAAAAAAAATTGAGGCAAGAAAATTGAATTTTATATGAAATATAAAGAGTTAATATATTGATCCAAATGACTTTTTTTTTTAGAAGAAGAATAGATTTGGGTGGGGTGCAGGTACACATAATAGCAAAACTGTTTTGGACTAAAGACAAGAACAATAGGAAAAAAAACTCTGATGGTAAGAAGGAGAGAATTAGAAAAGAAGCCAAGCCTTCAGTCAGTAGCAGCTTGCCAGAGCGTTGCTGCGCTTCGCCAGGTCCCTGTGCTCTCTGCTCTGTCCTCTCCAATAAGACCCTTGGTTTAATGCTGGAAAATTCTCTCCAAGCTGTCAATCACCCTCTTTAATAAAAACAAAGTATAACATTGCGGTCTCACTCGCTCTCCGTTCCCCTTCGAGAATTAGAATGCAAGGTTTTGTCTGCGGAACTGTGAAAATCTCCTCTGCTTTTATTAGCAAAGCTCTGGTTCGACAGAAACTCTGGAAAAATCTGGCCACTCTCTGCTCTGGGTCTCCCATCTGGACTACATTAAAGCCAACCACCTGGACCCAAACCAAACCTGAAATGAAACTGGGGGTATTACAGAAAATAACTCCAGGATCTCCCTGCATACACACAGATACATATCTTCCTTTACTCACTCACGTACACACATGTGTGTGGGTGTGCTCCAGACATGGTTCATGTAGCCTCCTGTTTCTCTTGCTTTCTATTTCATGCTTAATCAGATTTGCTTGAGGGAAACTATTCTTAACCAACTTGATGAGATCTGAATTGACTTGCTGGCTAGTTGGATATTGTTTTTTTTCTTTTTTCTTTTTTCCTCATTTGTTTGGTTAACTGACTAGCTGATGGGCTGGTTGGGTGCTGACAAGCTGGCTAACATGGCTGGCAGAGTAAAAGATTGACTAGATGACTGATGAGTGACAATTAACGACTGACAGAGTGACAGTTGGGATCAGACAGTATATGTGAGATTAATGAACCCTTTCTTCTACCAGCTGAACCAAGAAAAACCTAAAGTTTTAGTTTCTGACCCTATGTGACCTGCAAGTCAGTCAACAGCCATGTCTTCTTCACATTTCTCGTCATTGCTCATTGTAGGATATGAAGCTTGACGTTTCATCCGTCAATACAATAGTAATTCTATACAATGTAATGTTGACATCATTCCAACTTGTTGAATACGTACAAAATCCTCTTATTGTCTATATATCTTCTTGTCGACAAATGTAATAAATAATAAACATAATTTGGAGGAAGTCAGTTTTAAGGAAAAGCTAATTGAATTGCAAAATTTGAGCTAAATGTTCTTTTCATGACGTTTCATGAAACTCAGCTAGTTGGTGTTAACAGATCAAAAGACAAACAAACCACTCATGAATTTGCCTCACTGGGTGGAAAACAATGGAAACACAGGACTGATCAAAATTAAAACAAAATCATTCAAGAAAACTGAGTTGAATCCTTTTTGAATCAATGTTGCCAAACAACTTTTCACCTTTTGACTATGTTGTCATGGTGATTACACAATGCTTTGCTGGCTGGCGATGTCAAAGCAAAAAGGCTCCATGTTCAGATCTCAGCTGGGGCCCTTCTGTGGAAATTGCATGTTCTACCTCTGCCTGTGTGGGTTAGCTCCTCACTTCCACTCACAGTCTTAAACCATGCATATTAGGTTTATTCTAAATGTTGCTGAGGTATGAGAGCACCTTGCTTGGGTAATACGTAGTGTTGCCCATTGGCAACTGGGATAGGCTCTCAAATCCCTAAATTGGACAAAGCTGGTATAAAAATCTGATGTCGCTCACAATTTGTCAGGTTTACAGATAAAATTACACTGACATTTTTAAATAAAAATAAATCAAGTGATAAATAAATCAAATCAATATTCCAGGTTTGCAAAAAATAGCTGAATTCTTACTTTTAAGCCAGCTAATGAAAAACACTTTGATTTCACAGATTTCCAAGTCTTTATCAAGACACTGCTAGATTTTCAAATGTGGACAAATATACCCGTTATGGAGCTGTGACTGTGAGTTGCAATAGTCATTTTGTGCTACTTTCAGTGAAAATTGTCAACAAAATGACTTAAAACAAGAGAAATGGGAGGTGGAAATTTGTTAACTTTCTCACACTCACTTAGCGTGGGTTTTGTAAACAATTTCAGCACAGCCTTTTAACATATCAAAATATAATCCACTAGCACTCCCACTCCAGTAACAAATCAGTCACATATCAGGTTGTGCGTGTGTCAAAGCAAAGAACCTAACTTTTAAAACTTCAGACTTAT
This sequence comes from Pseudomugil tenellus, assembly GCA_037177515.1. NCBI lineage: Eukaryota > Metazoa > Chordata > Actinopteri > Atheriniformes > Pseudomugilidae > Pseudomugil > Pseudomugil tenellus. The sequence continues at coordinate 21,869,396 of JBAMHX010000007.1, read as the reverse complement.
GATACTGACAGTCATTCCTGTAGCTGCCATTGCCATGCAGTGCCAGGTCAGAAAAGCAGGAATTCATATCTTTGTGTTTGGGCACCATGACATCACATGACAGGTGTGTTTGGCTTAATGGTACTGAGTGATAGCCTACATCACACACACACTGGCTCTTTTAACTCCATGCCATAGCTGAATTCAGCAAAGATACGACTAGATTTAACAGGATTAATTTTAACTGTCTGGTGGGAGGATGCAAGATGGAAGCTCAATTAGCAGCTTTTATGTGGCTCATTACTGAGAAAATAAATCAGTTTTGTACTACATCTCTAACAAAGCAATATGTAAAATTTTGATACTGCTATTTGAAACTATACGTTTAATCTTTGTCTTCTGAATATATATCTTATCATTCAGTTCAGAAATGTACCTTCATCCACGAAAACAGCAATAGACAAGATAATTCATTAGCAAAATGATCTATCATCATAAGAACTAGAACGTTGGTTATATATTACACAATTATCAGCAACTTTTGAATGATATTTCTACAGTTATAGTAATTTCGTTAGTATATGTTGAGTTGTCAGGTGCCCCTCAGAGAGTGGATGCTCCTTGGGCTACCTTTATAGGAAGATATCACAAAGTAAGTGAAGAAGAATTAAAGCTGATTCAATACTTTAAAACTATGAAGGACAACACAGCACCCAGACTCTCATTTTGCTTTCTCTAATGCTGGACAAGACAAGTTACAAGAAAAAATAAAATGAAGGTCACACACACACACACACACACACACACACACACACACACACACACACACACACATACATACAGAGAGACAGCTGGTTGAGTTCCAAAACCACTCTTAACCTCCTTAAATCACCAAGGTAAAGTGTTAGTAGAGGCAGAGCAAAATGAAATGAAAATAAACATGGCAGAGCAACGTTTACAGCCCAGAAACTCGTATCGCTCCCCTTGGTGGAAAACACACCATAAATTACTGCAGATCATTTTGTGGAATTTAGAAAAAATTGTTCCACGCTTCAACAAAAAAAATCGGGGAGCTGATTTATATCAGCATTAATTGTGCGTGCATGTGGCTGTGCATTTGGATGATTTGTATAAGTGCCTGCTGGGTGTCCTTGCGTGCATCTATTTGTTTATGTAAAAGGAAAAAAAAACATTTTAGTGGTGTGTGTGTTTGTGTGTGTGTGCGTGTGTGTGTGTGTGTGTAAGAGGAAAAGAAGGGTTTAAAACATTGTGAGTGGTGTGTTTCTTGACTGTGCAATCCTGTACTTTTCTTGCTCTGTAGGCAGCTGGACTGCTTCCACTGTTCATAATAACAACAATATGTTCCATATGAATCCTGCTCACCACGGTCAGCATTTGGCTACAAATGCACAGACTTGTAGATAATATATTCTCTGACTGGTATTGATCTGGAGCAAATAAAAAAGGATAAGACAAAATCATCAGTGTCAGGACAACTCAGTGTTTATTGCGGCGTCACTGCACTAAGTATTCTACTGGGGAAGATAAGAGCTGCAAAGCAGTTTCCCTTCCAACAAGCTACTGTTTACTGCAGTTTGTATTTTTCTGAAATATATACATTATGATTCAGTGTTGCAATCCTTAGTTTTTCACATTTTAACCCATAGGAGTCGGTTTTAAGTCGGTTTATTTGTGGATATTTTACACTTATATCAATAAATTAAGTTCTCTTGTGCTTTGGTCCCCACCACAGTTAGCCTACTTGCTAATATGCTAACATGTGTGGTTGTTGTTATGAGTTAGAATTTAGGCTGAAAGAAAATATTGGTGGCTGTCCAACTGACTTGAATTAATCAAATTACAGAACTCTTTAGCTGTAAAATCTGCAGATGCTAGCTATTTCAGGCAGTTTCCACCAAGCCTAATTCTGCCTCTCTGAGTATGTGTGTAGCTACCAATCATCTGAGATGCAGCTTTTAACTTGGGTCTTAACAAAATCAGTCATTTTGGTTTTCATCTTATTCAGACAAATATACAGAGCAGGTGCTGTGAGTTTTTCTGCAAGCTCAGACTTTAAAGGAAGATGCAGTTGTGTTGAAAGCACAGTCTATGGTGAAAAGGCCGCATGGTTAGCTAAGTACAGCTAAATAAATAGGTAGCTAGTTATATATTACAAGCACATTCTGACAAACAGCACCTGAATTTATTAAGTCATAATTTTTTTCTGAAGCTAAAATACTATTTAAGTTTTCAGCAGCTATAAAACTGACATAAAGAGGTCAGTTTATTACAGCAATGTAAAATAACAAAATTAGAACACACATAAAAGTATGTACCTGTAAGCAAGCTCTTCATGATTTGTGTAAAATTGATAAATAAATGCAGAGTGTCGGGGATATAATGGTTTCATCATGTACTGTAAGCGCGATAACTCAAACACTTTTCAAAATTAGAATTTGATACTCGGTATACCTGTTTAGGTCCCCAAGAGCACAATCTGTATCAAATTTCATGATTATTGTTTCCCCACCAGGTGGCACTTTATTCATTACATTACATTACATTGTAGTCATTTATCACATGGGTCCTCAACCGCCGGGCCGGAGACCAGTGCAAGTCCGTGGTTCATTTGGTACCGGACCGCACAGAAATAAATAATAATTAATAAACATCTGCATTCTGACTGAATTAACTTACATTTTTTGGTTCAGAGGTTTCAGTGTCTTGCCCAAGGACACTTCAGCATATAGTTAGGGGATGCCTGGAATCAAACCACCAACCTTCAGGTTGGCAGACAACTGCTCTTACCTCCTGATCTACACGACAAATCTGATTTTTACCTTTATCTTCGGAATTATTTGTCTGATTGACCTTAAATAAAGTGCATATGAAAGCTCATGACCTCAGGGTGCATCGTGTCCTGATAATATCTGCAAAAGGAAGCTGGTGGTACATGCATAGTTACTTTTGTACTGTCTAAAAGTTCTGAAACACCTCAGATATTTATGATTCATCTTTAGTGCACAAAAACGTAGCATTATTGAGCATGGTGTGCAACCCAGAGGATGTTTTTCCTTTAAAATCCTGATGAAATGGTGCAGAATGAGCATGATAAAGTTCCAGATTTAGAAAAATATCTACATTATTAGCAAATAATAATTTGTAGAGACAAAAAAAAGACTTGTGATATTCGATCGCATGACATAGAAAAATATATACATCAGTCTATCATCCGTCTGATCACTTGTTTGTTATACAGGGTAGCCGGCGAGGCTACAACAGCACTGCGCTAACACACTGCGTTGTCAGTTTCAATAAATTAATAGACGGCAGTGAAAAATACTGTCGGATCTGTAAAATCATTTAACAGTCATCCTCAAAGAGCATATGGAGAGGGACGCAGCAGCGACACCCCCTTAATCTGCTGCACTCAGTTAGTGGTAGATCTTCTTGGCTTGGTCACTTCATAAGTAGCTTGCAATCCGAAAAAGTGTAAGCACCCCTGATCTACACCTTAGGTTGATACATATCTACTGTTTGGTAGAGTTTGGATCAACTAGGCATTAATTTTACCTCAAATATAGAAGAGTATGGACTATTTGAATGTATTTTCAATCAAATAATGATCAATGGGAATAAAATAGAAAATTTAGGGAGTGTCCTGTTCTGCTTCATTCAACAATCTCATTTAACAGATTACAATTAAGTTTTTATGTTATCAGTATTACCTGCTAGAAAATATTAGAACACTTTATGCAAAACGTTTATTACGAAATTACATACAAATAACTCCAGACATCAATGCCTGTAGCTGAGATAACCTACAGACTGAGTGAGAATTTTTTTGGTTCACTGTTACAGTTGTTTAAAAATGTTTATGCATACTTTTTGTTTAATTTTTTTATAAACTTGCACACATTTAGCATGAAATACACCATGAGACAGTCAAATTTGATGCTTTCTGGTAACAAAACACTTGCTAAAGCGCTAAAGACAAGATCATGCAGTAGCATAAACATTTCAGCCAAAGAAATTAGTCTGTCTGAATGATGAGAAAATTAGAAAAGCCCTTTGGAACCAATCACTGCTGTAAGCCTATGATGAATTCACACAGATGAATGCACATCTGGACACCATTGGATTTGTCTTTCCTTTTTTTCTCTCACTCTTTCCTGGCTTAATTGATCTAGCTCCATCACAGTGGGAAAAGGGTCAAAATACAATTGTCAAGGCCTTGACTCAATTTGCAGTTCAACTAAAAGATATTTTTTCATTTTCCAGTGGTTCATAAAATGAACGGGATTGTACTCTGGCAACAGCTAAATGGAAAAAGGGCATCAGTCCATTTGTGTGGTTGGAAATTTAACATGCAGGACATTGTACATAGAGTTCCACATCCTGCTGTAATTGTTATTTTACAGGACACATCACTCACTTGTAAACTAGCCTCTTTTGTCTTCATTTATTGTTGCGGATACCTTTTTGGAGGTTGAGTTTTCTCTTGCTTTTATCCATTTTCCAATAAATTGATCTCAGGCCACATTTCTTGTGTGTTTTGAAAGAGATTCATTTGAACACAAACTACATGAGCTTGTTTGGTCCAGACACTTTGGCATAGCAAAGAAAGGTTCATGTTACTGCAATGTCTGATTTCAGGGTGGTGATTTGAAGGAAAATTGGTTGCAGCTGAGAGCAATGTCACTCTATAGGAACTTGGTTTTATCATTTTATCTCCAAATGTTTGAAAGAACCCCTTCAAACACAACATTACTGATGTTCAAGCCATAATCCGTAGAGCAGTGTATAATGGAGGCTCTGTATGCTGAGATATTTAAGGTTTATGGTGTAGGAGACCGTTTTTCCTGTCAAGGACGAGGACACTGGTTTCTTTAGATTGCGAAGAATATAAATTTAATAATGA
>JBAMHX010000007.1:21838064-21852704 GCA_037177515.1 Pseudomugil tenellus | reverse complement strand
TTGCATACTGAAATAGTAATGAGAGAGCTGAAAGAATAACACCAACATTTCATGACTTCTATGTAGAACGTGAGGCATAGCTAGAAGTAATTTTTTTTAAATGCATATTAAATGAATACAGACTCACAGACGACAAGCAAAGTGTGACATCAGAGCAGAAATATCTGAGGGTTTGTGTTAGTAGTGTGTTTGTTTTGGTAAGCACTGTTAGGTCAGATGTTTTGCTGCTTTATAAACTGCCGGTAAATATAAAACTAATTGTTCCACAGAAAGAGAAGAGTCATTATATGTTCTGGTAAGAGTTTACTCATCTTCCGCTGCTCCTCTCTCTCTTTTTGCAATCCTCCAAAAACGTTTGTTCACCTCTCATGAGACCCACCTGATGTTTCTGACAGAAGGTGAGCAAAACAGAAGAGACACGTTGTATCTGAAGAATGTCCTCTAACCCTTTGCTATGCTACGTTTCAAACACACAAACTCATCACATCTCTCTTTCACACACACACACACTCACATTAGGAGATTCCATTAACTTGCCTCATTCTTTAGACCTGAAACCTGACAAACATCCAAACCACTATTTGATCGAACTCCTGCTCTTGTGCTGAATTCAAACCACAACAAGTGGTAGAACATGCGCTATGTGCACACACACTCAACGTAACACAAAAAGTAAATATTGTACAAGCATCACTTTCACCCCAGATGGAAAACTAGTTAGATTTCATAATACACAAACCACCTATGCAAAGACGAGCCACTTCTTCCGCTGCGGCCAGAGCTCATCATCCCAAAGAGGTAAACCACCGCTGACCCAGGCTGACTTAAAATGGTCCCAGTGAAATGACGAGGGGGTGTACAAGAGGATGTGCAGATGATGGAAAAGCAACACAAAAAGAAAGATGAGGATGGAGAGACAATGAAAATGAAAGAACTGGTGATGCTAAATACAGCTGGTGTCAGAGTAAATGATTTTGTTTGCTGCCTTTCAATTTAAGCAAAACATATTAATCCCATCTGGCTTTGCTGTCAATGCGAGACGCGTGAAATCATGCAAAGCTGCAGTGAAGCACGTCCCGCAAGCTCAACAAAATAGTTTGTTTGATTGCATGTAAAAAAAAAATATGGCTAAATTTCTTTTGAAAAAAATACTTATAATACTTATATACCACCTGAGAAAACTCATCTGTACGAAGTTTGACTTGAAGAAGACACAAAGGATTCAGCAGAGGTGCAACTGGTGCTATAGACTGTAGGATTCCAGCTAGAAATGTGAGGCATAGACATTAAAGCTACTTGGCTAAGATTAAAAATCAAAAGATAATAACTAGAATTAGAAAAAACAGTATCACAGTTTAGAGTAAGTTCTTTAAAATGCATGAGACTGAGGAAATAATTGCATGAAGTCCATTGTGTGATGACTTTTTCTACACCCATTCTGAATCCTTCCTTCCCAAAGCTAAAAGAGATTTTCCATCTAATTTTTTACATCACAACACATAGTTGTATTTGTTGTGATAAAATAATATCTCATTCAACCACATGTTCAGACATCTTCTGCTCATAGTGGCTATCATGCCCTGAGTGTTTTAGACATGAGGGGTGGAAAGGTCTGATAAAACCACATCCCACTGAGGCCGCAATCTCCTGATGCTTCTCTCTAGTCTTAAGCCCAACTCAATTCTGGGTCAAGTCCCCTCATTTGATGGCATTTATCAGATTTCTGTCAGCTTCACCTTAGATATAAAAGTTTATTTATAAATGTATTCACAAATGTGGAGATACTAACCAAGATCTGCAATGAGACTGTCATTTTTCAGAGGAATGAATTGTCATTTTATTTTGACAGCTTGAGCACACTTTCTCATCTAATCCATCCAGATGAAATAAAAATGACCACAAGAAAAGTTTTTTGTACCATTTCTACTTGAACATGGAATGATGACTTTGTACACTTGTATCTACAGTACACTTTTTCATTTGTGGTACCAATACAGTGATTCAAAGATCTGCAATCAATTCTGCATCAATCCAAAGTCCAAACAACAATCAGATTTTTTTGAGGAGGAAAGCAGTGATATCCAGGTGTGTAACTATGACAAATCCAGACTCTACAACTTTGTCTATAGTAACAAAGTTCTAAGCATCTTTCTTTACTTAATATTGTAAATCAGCTTGTGATATCAGCTCATATTGATTACTGGTTCCTGAAGTGGATCAAATCAGATACTGAATCGTTAGCCACTAAATGATAAAACATCATATTGATCAAATTTACGATTTACACCGCCTGTAAGTTTTGTGCATGTGTGCTCCCAGTACGTTATTTGACACCGTGTAGCTGGTCCTCCGAGTGTTTTCTGTCACTGCAGCAGGTCAGCTGAACTTGAGATCAGCTTAATTGCACAATGCCTTATTTGTTTCCACAGTAAAATCCAGCCAGAGTAAGGGAAGGTTCAAATTGGCTGAGTCCTACACACTGTGAGTCTAATGCAGAGTTATAACAGGCAGTCTGTCTCTCAGACAGACAGCGCTCTAAGAAGAACTACGCAGACTTGTCTCAGAACCAGCAGTGTTTGTAAGTAGCTGCCAAATCCAGGTTGAGGATTTTAGATCAGATTAACAGACATCCTACTTCAACCACCGAGGAAAACAAATTTCTGCTGTGATGAGGTGACACGTCCAGTCCCTCTGTGCCAGGCCAAAGTAAACAGAAAAGAAGATAGTAAGGTGATTAGGTAAGAGGAAATGTACATAAAACGCTAAATAATCAGTCTCTCATCTCACTATGTCAATCCATAGATTTGTGTTATACAAATACAACAGCAGAAATGAAAAAGTCAGACAACATGCATATACAAGGAAGCATCATGCTAATTTAGACATTTTAAAGCCTTTTCTAAATGAGTGATATTAAACATCTTGCCAGCTGGGGATGATAGAGCTGACAAGAAATAACAATCCACTGAAAAACTTAGCGTCAGTACTTCCTGTGTAGCCTTTCCTCTTACTGAGGTTAAGGTCTGCCTCGCAGGTGAATTCAGACTGAAAGTTTATAGAACAAGATAACAAGACATTAGTAGTTTCATTTGAATGAAGTATAACCAGCTCACACTGTAACTGGTGGATATCCTTCTTGTTTTGTATTAATTAGAATATTTCCTTCATAATCCAATCTAATGTGAACATTTTACAGTCTTATTTGCATTTTTGGCTCGTCCACTAAAATAACTGTGATGACAGTAATCACTATGTGAACATCTTACCAAGGAGATTTCTTCAGTTTCTTAAACATGCAGCTAGAAGACTTGAGCAAGAAACTTATCTATATCTTCATGCAATGTGTTTCGGTTTGCCCTTCATCATCTTCAGGTGCTGCCAGAAACTATAGAAAAGCCTGGATACGCCACAGCCGCAGCCCCTTGCATTTGATTGTACAGAGGCTTAAAATCTGGCTAAAGGTGGATGTGCAGTATTTCATCCCCTATCCTTTCCATAATTTCCTCTATTTTATTTTCCACAGTATACTTTGTTAACAGCAGATAGGCCATAAAAGATAATTGTTATAATTAATGTTTTAACTTTGGCTAAAAATCTGGCTCTCCAGGCTCTCCATCCAGACTCTGTGGTTTACTGATGCTAAGCAGCTCTTGGCAAAGGCTGCTTCTTTGCGATCAGTGCCCTTTGAAACACTTATAATTCACAGCTTGTGAAAATATTATCAGAGAGGACCAGCTCTCTGCCTGAGGGGGTCAGGAGGGTTTTTTAATGGCACCATGGACTCACTGTGTCAAACTGTTCAGGCTCACTGCATTAGAGATGTCTTAAATCACTTTCAGTGAGTCAGAAATGAGAAGAAAAACTATTGGAGATCTAATCATATATGCAGTAATGTAAACGTGAAAATTAGGCGTAATGTTCAGGCTATTAAGACCTTGACATAACTGCAACATGTGGAAATTATTTTAAAATTACAGCATGACAAATGGTTTGTTTTTTCAGAGAGATGTATGAAGCCTGAAATCTCATATGCGCACATACACATGCCCACACACCTTTGCTCAGACCTAAATTTCCTGTTAAGTAGTGGTAGAAGGTGTTTATGAAAGATTTGGCATTTTGCTAGTGGCTCGTTTCAGCTGACAGTTTACGTAAGGAGTCTTAAATGTCAATAAATTGTTTGTGTTGCTGCACAGGTCTTCACCTTTGTTGAAACATGATCTATGGTGTGTTAAGAGAGGTAATAAATGGGAAATTCATTCAATGGAAGCTGCTTTTCTAACAATAAACAAGGTCACAACACTTTATAATCACATACACCACAATCTGCAAAAATGCTAAAAACATTTTTCATTTGTGCTCATTTGTTTGGTTAAATCAAGCTATGACATCTCTGTATGATTTAAGCTAATTCTGAAGTGTCTCAATCCACATTTATTAACATATATGTGCTTTTCTACTAAATGTGTGCAGACAGACTGTTGCCACATAAAAACTGTGGCTGTAAGAGAAACTTTGCCCCCTGGTGCACAGATTTAAAACCTTACTAAATTACTTCTTCTGCTTCATTGTGTCATGTAGCAAAGCTAATTAGTATGCTATCAATTCAAAAACAAGGTTTATGATCCAGGTGAAAATGACAAAGCATCAATAAAGTCATGGTGTACTTTAAAAATGTTTGTATTTCACCAAAATGTCCTCATACAATCGTTTCATCTGTCTAATGCTGGATACAAAAAGGGCTTCTGTTAGCTGGTCCTATTTAGCTTAAGATGCTAACTCTAAGCTACTTCAATAATAAAATGTCCAATATTAAATTATTCCTTAGAGACTTACAAACTTTTCTGCTCCATCAGTTTTATCCTTCTACAAATTATTTACAGATAGGCATCCATGCAGCGTCCATGTATAGGCGCTTAACAGTTATGCTTATATATGTGCATGCGTGTGTGTGTATATGTGTGAACAGTATAAAATGTTAAAATATCTACAAGGTAATTACATAAAAACGTATATAAATATGTAGATTATAAAGTGTAGCTAGTATGGAAATATTTTTATGCATCCTAAAAAATAATAAAAACACTGCAGGTTTGCAAGTTGAAGAATTTAGTTTTCCTTGACTAGAAATACATCACAGCTATCCTAATCTCATTAGTTAAGTACTTGAGGCCAGAAGCTTATTTATGGCTTATTGCACAGTAAGCTCCTTTGTTCCTAGTTATACTTGTTTTGAAGTGTAGAGACACTGACTGGGATTTGTTCAGTATCTAAAAATCTCCAATAGACTCTTATTACATGTGATTCTACATTATTTATCCCTGTTACTGCATGTTAGCATTCTTGTGTCCCACAGCAAAGCTGTTACTGTGTACATTGTTATTGTTTAAGTGGAAAAAAATGAGATCCAACAGAAGTAACTGAATTTAGGTTTGAGAAATTATCACCTAGTTAAGTGTCTTTTATCATCTTTTTGATCTTCCAAATTTTATGAAAACAGAATACAAGTTTAGTGTGTCTGCCATTTAACCACCACTTTTATCTCCAAAGGAAACTTAATCTGTTCAGTAACTCAAAACAAGTAAAGAACACTCTTGCAATCACCAACCATCAAATAAAGATGCATAGAAGACAAGACAAAGACAAGACAAAACTTTATTGACCATAAAAGGAAATTTGGTTTACATATCTGCAACACAGCCCCAGGACATAAAACATACATCAAGAGACATTCATCATTCATTCAAAGCTCATAAATACAGTTAATACAATTCTAGTGATCATGCATTGCATTAGTCTTCCTATAGAGGAATCACCAGAACTAGTTTAGCTGATCCAACTAGTCCAACGAATCATCCACAAGGATCTCCTGATATGTTAAGAGTGCAATACTTTGATAACCTGTGTGGTGCACCTGTTCTGCTCCTGAGTCACAACTCCCAATCCTGACATGCTCATAGTCCGCTCCAGTTGTCTCATTATTCCAAGCAGTCGATGATAAGTGACGTCATTAGCATGTTGTTTCGGCACCAAATCAGATCAAAATGGCTGCCTCTGAAATGGCCAATTTGTGAGCATCTACAAATCCCTGCAAAACTAGAAAATAACAAATGTCAACAATGGACTACTAGACTAGACTACTACTTGGGGGGGGGCTCTGAAATTGCCAAATTCGTCATTTCGTCAAAAATTCCTTGGAATTCCTAGTTCTGAGGACAACTGGAACGCACAATGAGGTTGTCATCTGTCTCATAGTCTGTAAATCAGAAAGCATGGATTAAAACAATTTGAAAATGAAAGAAAAAGATCTACACACAAAAAACATAAAGAAATGTAAAGAATCACATCTTCCACTACAATGTACATCAAATAAGCAAACTGGAGGGGTCCACTGCCCCGGTGACCTTTGACCTCATGTACCAAAAGGCCTGATTTTTCATGAAATATGACGTTTAGGTCACAGGTTGATATTCATTTAACTTTTCCTGATGCTTAACTGTGGGTATCAGTACAAAACTTTTATTTAGTTTGACTTGTTTTTATATTCCATGTTTTATGTTTATTGTTAAGCACTTTGTGATTTTTATCTTGAGAGGTGCTATAAATAAAAATGTACTTACCTCCGCAGCAGGATTTTGCCTACTTGCTCACTCATGTTGCAGAACAGCCGAATGGGCGCTGCTAGAGATGGGCTGCACCGTCTTGCGTGTACTTTGGACTGTCTTCATCTGGGCCTGCAGCCTTCCCTCTATGCAGCTTTGATCTCATATCTGCAGTAAAGGACCGTGGAGTAAACGTTATAGATGTAACTGCAGACGTGCAAGAAGAGAAACCTCTAAGACACAGCATAGGAGCAGTAGCAGAAGGGGGAAGGATGCAGCAGTAGGGTCGATCCAAGTCCTGCATCTTTAGGTGAAAGCTTTCTTAGTTTGGCAAAAATCTTCTTCGGCTTCCAAGAAAATGGTTTTGGTTTGTATTCAGAGCTACTCTTGAATCCCTTCTCTTCAACTAAATTGGTAGTTCTACAACCAGAAAAGCAGTCCAAAAGCTTGAAATTGATTCATAAAAGCACATTACAGGACATGTTCCACTAAAAAATATCCAAATAGAAGGACACATTTGAATAAATATGTAATATGGACAACAATAAAAGATAAATAAAAACCGTAATAAAATGCAGAGCCTGAAATAATGAGACGACCAAAGGAAACCACATACCAATTAAAACCCTCAAACATTCACATAACGGAAACATAAACAGAAACTCCTGCTAAGGCACATCTGCACAAGCAACAAAACAGATACACACATATACACAAACACAAAGAAATGAACGTTTAGTCTGGAGATAAAGAGTTATTTGATGATTGCTTTTGAATCAAGCACATGTGAAGCAGCTAGAAGAGTCATGCCCGATGACCTGCCAGATAGCACCTAAGATTAGCTTGGTTGTTTTTTATAACAACATAAAGGGGTCAGAGAGGTTAAATGTGGGTTGCTTACAGACGCTTTCTTCTTAAAACACTAATGGTCACTTGAATTAAGGTGTCAGATGTAACACTTTTATTTGCTGGTGCAAAAGTCACTGTTTTGGCACTTATTGTGTGATTTAGTAGACCTTACATCAGATCATCCTTAATTCCCACCATCATCTCTGTTCTATCTGCTCAGCTTAATGTATATAAAAACTTCCTCTTGATTTTCTTATTTGTTGTTCCTCTCAATTTTTGTTTTGCATTAACCACTGACCCACATGGCCATGAGGAAGGTCACACACACATAACCTGTTATGACTTGTTATGACATACACCTGAAGGTTGTATGACCTCTCTAGAGGTTAGACGTCTGCAATTGAAAAAGTAGATTAAAAATCCTTTAAAATGCTTTATAAAATGTCTTCATTGTCTCTATAAAGATGTCAGCCAGTTTGAAATGTGTGCATGATCAGTGTTTCCCCAGAAGATGGAGCCCTTGCTCGTGGTCTAGGCAGAATAGGCCTCTTTTGAAAGGTAGAATTAAAGAAGGGCGTTAATCCCACAAAAACAACACAGTTTTCCTTTTTTATTTGGCTGGGGAGGGCTAAGTATTCAGACGTTAAACTGTGGCGGCTGTGTGTCTGAGAAGGACCATTTTGCTGTAAACTAATTAAATATATCGCCATTCAGATATGACGAAAGCGGATATAATGAGTGTAAAACGTGTTGCCCAGTGAATGGGCGTGTTTCTGTACTTGCACTATTCTGCAGGAATTTCCCATGTTACGCGTGGCGCGTACGCATCTTGCCTCACGTAGGCTTTCTCTAGTCTCCAGTCTTCCCCAAAAAGAAAAGAGGACTTGTCTTCTTGTCTCCTGAGGTGTGAAAGACAATTATGTGATAATAATTACACCTGAACTACCCACGTTAAAAAAAAAAGGGCTACGTATATTTTCAACTTTAAATTATTGCCTATATTTTAAATGTGTTAGTCTACAGCCAGTTTCCATAGAAACATGACCTCTTACATAGGTGGTGCATTTATGCGTCCATCTTTACATCCACATGGTTCTCTTATCTCTGCTTTTATAGGGGATCCAGTCTGTGGTCCTTTACAGATCAGTGCAGATGGAGCTATTGGCTTTATCGACCGACCCAATCCTGCAATCCATTCATGCACGAAGTGAACAAGTGAGGATGAGGACATGAGGACTGGGATGAATGTGACTAGCATGACTATGAGAAACCAGCCATTACGTTTCCCTGACGCTGACCACCAGGACAGATGTTGGCAAGCTATTAGTTGCTAGTTTTTCACTACATCCACGTGTTTGACATTGCATGATAAGAATGGGTTAACAAGATGATTCATCTTTCTCAGTTTCCATTCTGGTGCTCAGCGAATCCGTTTCTGACTTCTTCTGTGTCCATTTGTCTCTGTGATGAAAAAGATCACTTTAATCAGGGTTCTCGCCTAATATGTTCTGCGACTGGGATGTTAACCAGACCACTGGTTCTTTTCTGTAATTACTGAAGAGACCGTGACCAGTGTCCTGTTCCGAATGGATCCTGGCAGCAGGGGGTGATGTGACGTCACGTTGCTACGACGACCAGGCTCCCCAAGGCACGTGTCACGTATAAAAACGTAGGACGGCGTTTTAAGCTGCGCAGACTGACTCAAGGAGCATCAGCAACAAGGTAAGCCGCGACACTTTGTGGGATGGCATGTAGGCCCTTGTATCCTCCAGGTGTTTTTTTTTTATTATTTTGTCTGAACATTTGTACGGTTTACAGATAATTTTCCTTAAATCATGACGTGAAAACCATCATGTAACGAGTCGTGACTCTAAACGTAGTCAATGACATGCGGAAGCAGGTCCATCATGTCTCATCCAAGGCTAATAAAATCGGGTATTTGCTAATATTGTAGCCCGTGTTAAGTGGAAAAATTTAGACAGAAATGCTATAAGACTAAAACACGCATACCAGTGTGTTCTGGGATGAACTATGCAATGCTAGCTACAGGCGCGAGGATGGGAGGCGGTGCGCCATTACCTCGGAAGAGTGCAGGAGATGCTGGCTATTGCGTAATGTTTTCTGCCACCGCCGAGTGGTTGCATCACAAAGCTTAACGTAAACTATCCTACTTTTGACAGGAGATTGCCACAAACTAAACGGTTAATTCATCTTGTGAAGTTCACTCATCTGAAGCTCGATGGTCTTCCGCAATAAGTAACGTGACATTCGCAGTTTGCAAAGCTGCATCTGCGGAAGTGGATTAGACTCCATGTTATGTAACCTAAAAATGTAGTTTGCTGTTGTTTTTATTGGAGGACAGATATTAGCCATGTAAATTTGTGTTAAACTAAAATGAACCTCACCTCGTCACCATAGTAACGAGGTTACTGCTGTTTTTGTGCAGTAAACTGTTCGTGTAACGTCCCTGCAACATGAATGAATGGATGCATGTGTGTGAATGAAGCTACGTGCCTTCTCTGGTTTTCGTGATGAAGCCTGACGAAGTTACGCCATTCTGAGATGAACTGAATCCCCGCAATTACAGGAAGTAAAGACCATTGTGATGAGAAGCGAAAGGGGAAAATGAGTAAAGGAAATTTCACCTATATGGGGAAAATGGAGGTTTTTGCTCTGAAGGACAGCTCAGATAGGCACCGCAGTGTCGCATGATTTTGCCGCAGTTTGACTTCAGACTCGACGGACCTGTTGATGCGGTTTGCTAACAGGCCTGGCTCTGTTGAAAGCGATTGGAAAACAATAAAAATAAGTAATATGATATAATTATAAAACATTTAACCTCATTGTAGTTGTGTTTTCATCCCAAATTAATTTAAAACCATAAAGATGAGTGTACAGTGGTCATATATAGATGAATGTGTTAGCAATTTGTGGCAGATTTGTCCACATCTTGTAGGTTTGGTTGCTTACATACGCAGCCATGTCTGATGGATGAAGGTCACATTTCAGTTGATGAAGGGCGGCTAAGGCCCAGAGCTGCTGGGATGCTACTCACTCACTTTGACATCTACCTGAATATTACAGTTCATATATAGTAGGACATGGACATATAATACTTATAAAATAGCTCAGACTTTATTTAATCTATTGAGGGTGACAGTTAGCAAAGACTTAGCATCTGTAGCTGCGCATAGCTGCTTTAAGCTAGCTCGTTTGGACTGGATGAGGACTGCAGCAGGAGAAAATTAGCAACTATTTTTATAAAAAAAATTGTTTGTTTTGGTCTAAATCATTTATTCAAATTCTCAAATTCATTTTTGTATTTTTTTCTGTCCATATCTTGTATAATTCAAGATGAAATGGGCCAAAAATCCTTATTATATGAGTGTTACTATTTTTTTTTTTATTAAATATGTGTGTTAGCCTTATGTAGTGCAACAGAGCGCTGTATTTCATCATTACTCAGGCACCTATCCTGCTCCTGGAAGTGTTTTAACTCAGACATCTTGCAGATGTGAGTAATATACACGTCTGTGACTCTGGTAGGCAACTGTTGCTTTTATGCTGAATAAATTATAGGCCAATGAGATTAGCCAGAGCCAACCAACACCACACAAGTAGTACTACAAGATGTGGACATCCACTGCCTACTTGCTGATTGTGATGTCATTATCTCTCAGGTTATAGATAGGGACTGGCTTTTTATTTGTTAGCTGGAAAATGTGACTTTCTAGCTTTTTTTATTTTAAAATCACATAAAAATTTCCCCACGTGGGCACAAGTCAGGAGGGGATTCTTGGTCTGAAAACTAGCTCATAGTGGGGTTATTCAAGTCAGTCTGCCTTGTGATTAATTTGCATTTTTGAGTCATTCATTCTTCTCGAGGTGGTACTGAGCAGTTGTAGAGTAAGTTAGGTTTACCACATTAAAGTGTTGTGGTTTGTATGAGTGTCTTACTTGATCATGCAGCTCAGCCATCATCCTGCAATCGTGTCTACGTGATCTGAGAGGCAATAGCCTACAGTGACTCAGCACTCTGCAACTAACTGTTCCTGGTTTTAGGAAATGAATCACACCACAGCTAAATACACCCACAGTGGGACTCAGGAAGCAAGACAACTTGGCTTATTCCACAGTTAATATTTTCTAATAATAGTCACACAGAGCTATGTATTAATTATATTAATGCTACTCTTGATCAACATAAGTCTCCTTTTGATTTGACTATATTTGACCTTGAACATACGTTTTCTTTACTTAAAGGCTTGAAATAAAAAATATGCCAACAGCAATGTGACGTAAAGAGCATATAGTGCGATAAAAGCAATTTAAGTACTCAAACAAAAAACACACAATGGATTTAGTGTATGTATGGATGTCAAAATGTTTTTGCTCTAAAAGTGATGATGATTATCCAGTGATATTGGGCAGATTGTGTAGCATCACATGTCCTTAAATTATGCAAGACCAATTAAACACGCCTGATTGCTGCATTTCGAATGAAATAGAAATATAAGCCTCGGGAAAGTTGTGGCAACAGTGAGCAGGCTCGTGTGTCAGGTGGGGTGATGGTGATGGAAAGTTGAGTTGCGACAGCAAATAAAGCTAAAGAATCATAGGGGGAGGGAAATTATCTGCTTTACTTATTAAAAGAAATTATTTTGAACACAATGTTGCTCTAGTTGTTGGAATTGATGTGAAAAGGACAAAATATTAATAGAATAGCTTGTCTGGCCTCTGTCCAATCAGCCCACTGCAGTGGAAAAACACTGGAGAGAAAGCGGGTGTGACAGAGGAATAGGAAGCTGGGGGAAGGTCTGAATAGGACTCTGAAAGAAGGGCGGGTGAAGGAGGAAGGTAGGGGGATGGTTAGAGTGGTGAGGTCAAATAAGGAAACGCTCAAATTATTTTATACACTGTGAAATTTAGTATGAATGCACAAAGTGAGGGAAAGCCATAACAGTTTAGTCTGTAAAAGTGTTCGCAGTAGGGAATTGCATTCCTCACATTGTTCTACGGATGCTGTAAGACCAGTGACACTGCAGAGTCAGTTTCTCATGTCAGTAGAGCAATTTTGGCTCATGTGAAAAGTCATATTCTCCTTTTCTCTCCCAGTTTCAGACAAACGATTGTCTTCCTCATTTTCTGTTCTACCAACTTTGAATGATCCTGTCCCCATGATCCATCCAGCCCACCCTTATAGGCTACTCACATTGTTAGAGAAAAATAGGCCACAGGGGGAGGGGAGTCTGTAGTAAACCAAGAGAACCAGACGTACAAAGAGTGGCGACAAACAACTAGATGTTGCTGAATTTTAATGATTAGTCCAAAGGGGTGTTGATGATGTATGTAGAACTAATGCAGCCAGGAATGTGAGGCAGAAATAAATGAAGGGATAGAGGGAGTTTTGGGGGGAATTGCTGGTTTAGATCAGGAGGAAGTGACAGAAACCCTAACAGAGATACCAGGAAGGATGCACGGATGGAAAAAGGGAACATGGGTAATGGAGAGCAGTGAGTGGATGGGTCTTCCCTAATCTATCACTGCACATCCCCCACTTCTGTCTGATCCATGTTTACATGAGTTTTCATTCTTCTTTGATTTCGAATAAAAGTTAAATTCGCTTTAAATCGTAAAAAAATGACCATGTGAACACCTCATTCCAAACCCAAAAGGCAGTTCGGAGTTAAACTTAATTTCAAGAAAATGGCTGATTTATTGCCATTTTAAGTCACCGTTGATCAGTTTCTCTAACATTTCCCACTGATCCGCCTGAAGTCTGCATGTAGAAGTGTCCTTGATCAAGACACTGGACCCTCCTGGTGTCCAGGCTAGCCCCTTTGTGCATGGCAGCTCTGCCGCCATCAGTGTGGGAATGGGTGGATAGCGGGATCTGTAAAGCGCTTTGGTCATTAAGAGATGAAACTAAGGCGCTATATAACTAAACGCCTTTCACCATTTTACCAATTGTACTCAAAATAAACACGAATATAGTATTAATGTGGTTCAAATCTGCATGAGATAACTCCAAAGTGTTGTGTTGAGCCTTCATGTGTGTCCCTACTTGTTAGATTACTGAACACACATTGTGTCAAAGCCGTGGAAGTTAGAAGTGGTTCAGAAAACCTGCCAGAGCCACTTTGTCTGGCTATGTGGACTGTCGCTTCCTCTAATGTATTAATGAGTGTCAGCAGATTGCAGACTGCGGTTGACAGCGCGTTACATCTCTACTCTCTCCTACATAATACTGTCTCTGTGAGCTGGTGCGTGTCTGAGGGCTTTCAGAGTGTGTGTGCTGAATACCAGACGGCCTAACTGTCTTTAGCAAGAGGCAATAAGTTCAATCAAGTGTAGCTGTTGCTGGAAATGTTTGGTTTCTCACTGTGTACACTTTTTAAACAATCTGAGTAAAACAATAAGTAAATAAATTAATGAATAGGGGAAAAAACATTTATGAATACATTGGAATAATACTGGATTTGTAATGACAAGCTGAACATAATTTCACCATGACTTCATTCCTAAAGTCAATTCATACTGAAGTTGCTTCTTTTTAAGGGATTATTGTTATTTCTGTTCACTGTGCCTCAGCATTGAGAAACCGCTTTTTTTTCCAGAACCTTGCCATTTCCGACCTTTCTATTCTGCCCTTGATTGAACAACACAGCTGCAAGGTGGCTTAATGGGAGTGTTTAGCGAGACTGAGGCTCACCTACATCCCCCAGTTTCCACTACCTGTCTTAACATGTTATGCAAACGTGAGCTGAAGTCATTTTCCACATCTGGAGGCACATGTGTGATAATCAGTCTGATCGAATCCGTGTCTAGTACTTCCACTAGTCTTTATTGACCGACATCTTTCATGCTGCTTTACTAAACCAGAACAGACCACTCTGTTGCCTCAGGGTAGTAGCCATTTTGTTGTTGGAAACCCGGGGCAACAGCTCTGTGTAGAGAAAACCGAGAGGTTGGTGATGGAAGGTGAAAAGGGTAAAACGTGGAATAAAGGACAGTCATGGCTGAGTTTTGTGAACACACTATGAGAAGGAGAAATGTGAGAACAGCAGGCCTAGCTAATGCTCGCTCGCTCTCTCTGTGTCTCTCTCTCTCTGTCTCTCTCTGTCTCTGTCTCTCTCTGTCTCTGTCTCTCTCTGTCTCTGTCTCTCTCTGTCTCTGTCTCTCTCTCTCT
>JBAMHX010000007.1:21776767-21788669 GCA_037177515.1 Pseudomugil tenellus | reverse complement strand
GATCTGTTTAGTTTAATATAGTCACTAATTGTGTGTATTGTAAGTTATGTCTATAGTTCTCTTTACCTGCATGTGAAACCCTCTGAGACAACTTGTTGTGATACTGGGCTATATAAATAAAATTGACTTGACTTGACTGAGAAGGGTCCTTGGCTTTCTCAACTATTACCGCTCCTACATACAGGGTTTCTCCAAAATAGCTCAGCCACTGTATGAGCTGCTTCAGGGGAAATCGTCGATGCTTCCGGGCCATAGCCGTCATGGTAAAAGCAAAGGGCCCCAGTTGCCATCTGGAACACCCATAGAGTGGTCTGGTAGGGATCAAGGTGTACTAGAGGAACTGGTCGACATGCTAATCAGCCCTCCAGTTCTAGCATACCCAGACTTTGACTTACCTTTCATCTTGCACACAGACGCATCTGAACGTGGCCTTGGGGCCGTTTTATATCAGAAGCAAGGCGATAAGTTGCGAGTCATAGGTTACGGGTCCAGGACCTTGATGCCTGCAGAACGAAGCTACCATCTGCATAGTGGTAAATTAGAGTTCCTAGCTCTCAAGTGGGCAGTGTGCGAGAAATTTAGGGACTACCTATTTTATGCTCCACACTTTACAGTTTTTACAGACAACAACCCACTCACATACATCTTGAGCACAGCCAAACTCAATGCAGTTGGTCACCGCTGGGAAGGGGAACTGTCTGACTTCCACTTCAACATCAAATATAGGCCAGGTAAAGCTAACGCTAATGCAGACACGCTGTCATGTTTACCTGTAGACATAGATCACTACATGGCCTCATGCACGGAGGAACTGCCTCAGGTGGTTGTAAATGCACACTGGGAGGGAACTCAAGTGGCCCGGGAAAAGGGAGTGGCCTGGGTGGCAGCCCTCTTTGCATCCTTCCACGATCAGACTCCACAAACTCACACACCCTTAAGAGAGATAAAGCATGATGTCTTGATTCAGGCTCAGCGTGAGGATACAACAATAGGAGAGACCATGAGACTCAAAGAGACCAACAGCAAACTCACAGATGATGTACGGAGGTCAGTAAAGGGACCCGCCTGCAAACTTCTCTGATAGTGGGACAGACTTCACCTTGAGAGAGGAATATTGTACAGGCAGACACCAACAAGGAAACAGCTGGTCCTGCCTAATTAGTATCGTGATATAGTCCTGAAACACCTTCACAATGATATGAGACACGTGGGGACAGAAAGAGTACTCCATCTTGTGAGGGAGAGGTTCTACTGGCCTCACATGAAAGACTATATTGAGGACTATGTAACTAAGAAATGCAGCTGCATAACACAGAAAAAGCCCACTACTCATGTGCGAGCACCAATGATCAGCCTGAAATCTAGTTCACCCCTTGAATTAGTTTGTATTGATTTCTTGCACCTTGAGAAGAGCAAAGGGGGGTTTGAATATATCTTAGTGGTGGTCGACCACTTTACAAGGTTTGCTCAGGCCTACCCAACCAAAAACAAAGCCGGACGGACAGCAGCTGAGCGGATCTACAATGACTTTGTCCCTTGTTTCGGTTTCCCTCACAAACTCCATCACGACCAAGGGAGGGAATTTGAAAACGATCTCTTCCGAACTCTTGGACAGTTATCTGGGGTAGGAAATTCCCGCACAACCCCATACCATCCCCAAAGTAACCCAGCTGAGCGGTTTAACCGCACATCGCTGCAAATGTTGTGCACACTTACAGAAAGGGAAAAGGAGGCATGGAAAGAACATCGGCAGGTCATACATGCCTATAACTGTACCCGCCATGAGTCCACTGGTTATTCACCACATTTTCTGCTGTACGGGCGGCATCCTCGTCTCCTGGTGGACTTTCTGTTTGGGTTAGCAGAAGGGGCTAACACAGAGACACACAGAGGATTTGTAGAAAAGTGGCAGAAGAGGATGACAGAAGCGTATCGTATCGCCAACAGCAACAGTTTGTCCTCCAGTGCAAAAGGGAAGTCTTATTATGACCAGAGAGTCAAAGGAGTTGTTTTAAAGCCTGGTGACAGAGTGTTGGTGAAGAACTTAGGTGAACGTGGTGGGCCGGGTGAACTGCGTTCCTACTGGGAGAGTAGGATCTACGTGGTCAAAGAACAGGTGTCATATAACCCAGTGTATGTCATCTATCCAGAACGGGATGAGCGAGGGAAAAACAAGAACCTTGCACAGAAACCTGCTCCTCCTGGTCAATGAGTTGCCGGTAGAGTTCCCATCACTGCCACACGAACCAAGAGCTAAGTGTGCAGACGAGGACAAGTAACAAGGAGATCCCGCCGGAAACTGCCGAGACACCAGACTCTGATGATGAGTCGGAGAGAGGGTACTGTTTGAGGATACCAATAAGCTATGTACATCCAGAACCCACCAGCAACACACCAAAGGCAGGCCGTAACCAGAGGGGGATGCCAATTTCCTCTGTAGGAACATCCACACTAGCTGAGAGAGAAAGTGATCGAGTGGAGGACAGGTACTTACCTGCAGTGCCTGTGAACAGGACCCCACACAGAGGTGAAAATCATCCTGAGTCACACAGAGCAAGCAGGGGAACTCAGATGTGGATGGAGCCAGAATATTCAGCATTGACAGGTGAGATTATTAATGAAGGACTAAGTATGGATCAGCAACAAAATGACAAACAGAATACCTCTTACCAAGATACAGCTAACAGGGATGACAGACAGAGAATCCAGAAAACATCTCCTAGTGAGGAGTCAGAACTGCCTCAGCATGGATCCCTTGAGGAGGAGATACCAGAGTCACAACCTGACTCTCCACTTCTGTTGCGACGGTCCACCAGGCAGAGACGACCAGGCCAGATACTGACTTATCCAACCCTTGGTCACCCCACATATCAGTCATTTCCCTCTGTGAGTGCTGTGGATACTCATTTCATTCCACACAGTAATCTCTGGTACTCAGAAGCAGGTGTGCCATTCTTCCAAAACCTACCTCTTCTCCAATACCAGTGTTTGCCTTTACTTTACCCAATACAAAGTTATTAGAATGGCATACACGAGTAACTGGACCTTTGGGGAATTTTGAGTTTTGTTTAACTTATGAATGCAGTTGAAAGTATTGAAAGTGTTGTGTTTACATAAGGTGCTGAAATTGTTTTGTAAATTTATGTTTAAATGCCGCGAGTCACTTTTGTTGTCGGGGAGTGTGTGGCACACCTAAAGAAAATAGGTGACATTAATTTGATGTCTTATTTGTGATTATTTGATTATTTATTTTAATTCCAGCGATTTCCTGTAAAAGTAGGGGGGGCGGAACAATTCTTTGCTTGGCTGTTGCTCTGAGAGCGGTAAAAGGGGATGGGCGCTTCCGCCACTCCTCAGACGCGACCTGGAACACAGAGCGAGCTGCATCGTTATATTGTTTCTCGTCTTTCACCTGCTTTCAACAGGTACTATCTTTGTTAATGTGGTCTTCAACCCAGAGACCCGTAACACATACATTAGATGGATTTGTATTTTATGGATTTCTGAATTAAATTCCTTCATCAGTTTGGTAAATCATTCTCATCTTCACACCTTAAAATGTATTTTTTTGCAAACAAAGATATTGACAGAAATCAATATCAAGTTGAAGGTTTGTCCCGCATATTTTACAAAACACAGGTGAACCTAATCTATATCAGTACAGATGAAACTTATAAAACAGGGCATGAGGCCAAACAGAAACACACATGGCAAAAAAAGGACTAGCACAAAATAAAACAGGTAACCAAAAAACACCAATACAAAGTCCAAGTCATGACAATCTCGGTGAAATACAACAACCAAGGCCTAACACAAACTATTTCACGAAGTTGGAACTGCACTTGTCTCTGCTGTGTCACTAGCAGCATGAACCAATTGGAGCAGTAATCATATCTTGTTGATGTAGCTTTTCTCTCATGTCTGTTAGGATGAACCAGAGACTCAGAACGGAGCCAGATGGAAAAGTACAACAAGTTTATTGTAACAAAAGGGTGATGAAGGTGGTCTTCCCAAATCTGGATCACTGGTGGTCAGGAACTGGGGGGGTCTCAGGGTAGTCCTCCAGGGTAGGAAAAGTAAAGTCCACAATCTAAAATTTTCTAGGTCCAAGAGCAGTCCAGGGTCAAACACGGAGAGGTCTCAGGAGAGGAAAACCCAAGGTGCAAGACTAGAGGCAGTGGCCGGGGTCAGACAAGGTTCAGCAACCGGAGAGCAATAAAGTCCATAGATGATGAAGCAAAGGCACAGATAGAAGAGGGCAGGATCAAAACCGGGAAATCAATTGACTTGGACACATGAACAACGCTTGAAGGCTGTGGGAAAGACAGACGATCTTGCACTGAGCAGGCCTGGAGCAGGTGATTAAATTCTGTCAGACGGCATGTCGTCACGATGACGTATTTGCCATGGCAACTGAAGGCGCCATTTTTGTCTAGGGGTAAACAACGCATTAGTCTCATTCAGTTGTATGTGTTTGGCTCCCTGTAGGTTGGTTTAAATTGCCTAAATATGGATTTACTTATTCCACTTATTCCACTTATTCCAGTTTTTAATATTAATATCATGTACCAGCAAAGGAAATCACACGATATAAGGACGTTACGGAAACATTTGGCCGTCACAACCATTAAAGAATACTGGACCAGTTTCTCATTTTAATGAAGAAAAATATCTCAGTATAATGTGACAGTTTCTTGATATAACAAGATGGTAATGTCTTTGAATCGAGAAACTTTAGAAGATGGTTTCTTATTATAAGGAGATGTGTAACCCTAACTCTAGTATCCTGTGTGGAAATACGTGCATTGACCTCGTTTCACCCTCATATTTTATTTCACAGTACATATAATAACCTAGATACAGTTTTCGGGGTGCACAGTGGGGTTCTGAACACCCTCTCTGTCTGGGAGATGTAGACCCAGCTCTTCTGCATTAAGAACTGTTTCCCCAGGTCCAGCACAGACTCCTTCCAAGGTTTGACCTTTTTACCTTACCAGGTAATCTCTCAAATTTTTGTTTTTTCTCTATGGTCTAATTATTCTGATTCCTCCCCACAGCCCCCCCTTGAAATAATGTTAAGATTGTGTTTGGTTGTTCCTGTCAACCTCACTGTAGGTGGTGATGAACAGAAGAGCAGTTGAGACCTGGATGAGTTATCTGGGCCCTGTTCCAGAAAGCAGGTTATGTAAAATATTCCAGACAATTTTCCATTTATTACAATTTTTATTTCAGTTATCATTTCATTGGACATTTTTGGTTGTAGATTAAAACTAGATTAAAAAGAATAAAATCTGGAAAAAAGAAAACAAAAGAAAAGCATAAGAAAATAAAATAATATTCTTCTTTAATGAGGTGAAAAATAATTTTAGTTGCACACAGTCCATTCCCACCTTTGGAAACCCTCCCTTAGTTGTTTGTGACAGAAAGCAAAATAAACAAAATATCATGACTGAATGCTGGACGGCTGTCCGCTTTTACAGACGCCACCAGCTTGAGCATAAAACCTCAAAGGGGGGCCAGGTTTACAGAGAACCCATCAGGTAGGTGGACCATGCACCTCCCCCCTCCCACTCAGCTTTTCCTCTCCTTCCCATCTGACAAAGAAACATCTCAATGAGAATATCACCATGCCTTCCTGATGTCTCTGCATAGATGAAGGATCACCATCTTCAGCTAAATTTGTTTATAACTGAGCTCATAGTCTGTCCATCCAATCCCTTATTACCTCCACCAATGAGTGTGAATTTTGACTCTATCACACTTGTGTCTATAAAGGCTGTCTGGAATCTTGGTGTCTTGATGGATGACCAGTTTATGTTGACCAGTTTAAGGTTTATGTTGCCTTGGTTGCCTGTACTTGTAGTACTCGGTTGTAGTCGGACTGGCTATGCTGCCACCAATTGGTTGATTTCCTCCTTTTGTTATTGTTATGCTCAGATGTAAATCGCTTTAGAAATAAGCAAGAAGGCCCCTGTCACATGTTGAGCAGATACATACCAGTGCACTGATGTCAGTTTGCTCATCTGATCATCAGAAGCCATACAACTGAGCTTGGAGAGAGACGGAAGGTAAGCTGTAATGTGTTGACGTAGTTCCTGTGCGACGGCAGAATCAAATAAGGCCGCGCTCAAACATTTTGATTAAATTCTTCACATAACGGAATACATAAAGCTACAAGCTTATTTCATTAAAGGAAAAATAATAACGAAAACAGAAGAAGAAGTGTCTTTAAAGATACACTCTGGAGCATAGCAAAGAAGAATTGGCCAGAAACAAACCAGCTACTAGAAACTGGAGATTTAATACATCCTTACTTAACCCTTGCGCTCTCCTGGTTTGCACCTCGGTCAAAACGCCGCTTGTTTCTCTTCCCCGCCTGGGTCAAAACGTCCCACCACCGGGTCAAAACGTTCCACCGCCACCACCAATGCCATCACCATCATCTTGTTTCCCCCCAGGGTGAAACACGTCCCACCACCACCACCACCGGGTCAAAACGTCCCCACAAACCACCACCAGGTCAAAACGTCCCCACCGCGGGTCCAAACGTCCCCACAAACCTCCACGTCCCCACACAACACCACCGGTTCGAAATGTCCCCACACACTACCACTTGGTCAAAACGTCCCCACAAACTACCACCGGGTCAAAACGTCCCCACCGCTCGGTCAAAACGTCCCCACACACCACCAACGGGTCAAAGCGTCCCAACAAACCACCACCGGGTCCAAACGTTCCCACCACTGGGTCAAAACGTCCCCACACACACCACATCCCCCCACACTACCACCCGGTCAAAATGTCCCACAAACCACCACTGGGTCAAAACGTCCCCACAAGCCACCACCGGGTCAAAACGTCCCCACCACCACTGGGTCAAAACGTCCCCGCACACACCACATCCCCACACACTACCACCGGGTCAAAATGTCCCACAAACCACCACTGGGTCAAAACGTCCCCACAAACCACCACCGGGTCAAAACGTCCCCACCACCACCGGGTCAAAACGTCCCCAACACCACTGGGTCAAAACGTCCCATGACCACCACCGCAACCACCAAGTCTTTGTTGTTTTCCTGCTCATACTAATTGCACCTGAATTCCCAAATTACTACCTACTACCTAGTACTACTACTACTACTATTATTACTACTACTATACGAGAGCTATGAGCAGAACTACAGGTTACGCACCAAAGAAGGTCCTTGACCCTAAGAGGATAAGGTTGAGCATCAAAGCAAGGAAGAAGAAGAATAAGGAAACAAGAAACGAGAGGACAAAGAAACAGAGGGAGAAGATGGCACAGTTGAGCAGAATCAGTGGCATAAGGAGAAGCAGAAGCAGACGAAGAAGAAGATGACAAAGAAGAAGACAAAGACAAAGAAAAACAATACGAAGAAAAATGAGGAGGAAGATGAGGAGGAACAAACGCTTGTGTCGAGAAACGGACAAATAACATGGTACACGTCTCCGTTGCAGGCCGAACGGTACAGTGGCTGCGATAGTGACGGTGGTCACCGTCACGATAGTGATGCTGCTGCTGCTGCTGAAGGTGATGATGATGATGGCGGCTGTAGTCCTTCTCATCCTGCTCACATGTCTTGGTCTTGTTCATCTTCCTTTCACAAGCAGCCACACCACCAAAGACAAAGAAAAACACAGCACCACCACCAGCAACAATAACAACAACAGGGACCCACGCAAGAGCTCGCATTTGGCACATAGTTTCGGCCTTTCGCCTCTTTCTAACGTATGACATGGAACAGCTTATACTAGAGAGCACAAACGCTGCGGGTCTGCGAAAATACGGGACACAAAGACAAAACAGGATCGCGAAGAGACCGAGACTCGCACGCGCAGCGGCAGTTGACCAGGAC
Source organism: Pseudomugil tenellus (assembly GCA_037177515.1). NCBI lineage: Eukaryota > Metazoa > Chordata > Actinopteri > Atheriniformes > Pseudomugilidae > Pseudomugil > Pseudomugil tenellus. Next base: position 21,780,789 of record JBAMHX010000007.1, on the reverse strand, counting down.
GAAGAACAAGACAAACAACATGAACAACCACAAGAATAAGAAGAAGAAGAAGAAGACGTTGAAAAAGACAAACAAGAACAAGATGATGATGTTGATGATGATGTTGTTGATGATGAGGATGATGATGATGATGAGGATGATGATGACGATGATGATAAAACCAAAAAGAACATGAAAAAGAAACACAAACTCTGGGTGGTGGCAGCGTCGGCCGTATTGGCAGTGGCGGCGGCGGCAGCGGTTGCGAGGAGAGGCCACGGCCCGCCTGTTGGACGCCAAGAGCGGACGCCTTGTCTTTCGCGCAACCATGCCACTCAAAGCGTTCTACTTGTACTCTGCGGCGCTGCGTTTCGACGATCAAAGCACCAGAGCGCCATGGACAAGCTTGCGCCCGTCAGGGAACTGTGGGACATGTGGACGGAGCGACACTCTCTCCTCTACGAGCCCTGCTCCGAAGTAACGGTGGACGAGCAGCTGGTTCCCTTCCGAGGCAAGTGTGTGTGTGTGTGTATCTCTCTCTGTGTGTGTGTGTGTGTGTGTGCGTGAGTGAGTGACTGAGTGTGACCATGATGATGATGATGATGATAACTATTTGTTGTTATTGTCTGTTTCCTTTTGTTTTATTCTTTTTAATTTTTTTTTTGTTCTTGGACATTGTTTTCCCCTTTTCTCTTCAATGACAGCCACCATCACCACCACCACCATCACCACCACCATCACCATCATCGTGGGTGGCGTGCGTGTAGATGCAAATCTACATGGGGAAAAGACCAACGAAAAATACAAAGGCAGGAACTGTGACTGGAGGAAAACTATGTCTTCCTTCCGCTCCCGTCGTTCATACCGCTGAGAAAAACCTGGGCACCAGAGTCGTGCTCGAAGTGACCGAGGGACTCGCGGATCGCAACGTCACGTGTGACAAAATCTTCAAGTCCTACGATCTCGCCATGAAACTCCTCTCTCCGGACCGCAACAACACCTTTGTCAGTACGCTTCGAAAGAACAGACCGGAGATCCCGTCTTCCTTGCTCGTGGTCAAGGGTAGGCAAATTCTTTCGTCCCTGCACACGTTCACGAGCCTGGCCGCGCTCGTTTCTCACATAGCTAAAAAGAATAAAGTAGTGGTGCTGCTCAGCACGCGCTCGCACACCGCGGTTGCCCCAGGAGCGCAGGGGGGCACGATTCGAGGGATGCAGAAAGAGGCACGTGCAAGGAAAAGAGGAGTGAAGCAACAAGAACAACAACAGCAACAACAAAAGCAACAACAACAACAGCAATAAGTCCAAAAGCCCGAGATCATCCTTAGCTATAGTCGCAACAAGGGAGACGTAGACAACCTCGACAAATGTGTAACCACGTACAGTTGCCGGAGGATGACCTCTCGCTGGCCCGTGGCCGTTTTCCACAACATCATTGACGTGTCTTGCTACAACGCCTTCGCAGATGTGGACACATTAGCAGGAGCGGTCTTACCAGGAGACCTGAGAAAAAAATAAAACAATAAAAAAAAAACATATAACAAATCACTGCAACAAAATCATGGTTCCTTATTATGTTCTTTGGTTTCCTGACTGACAGCAAAAAGAAGAAAAAACCAAAACAAAAGAAAACAATTGAAACAAACATGGATGATCTCCTAAAAAAAAAAGAGATCAGAGAGCTAACACAATCCCAAAGGTATGAAACAGAAAACAAAAAGTAAGAAAATCGAACCGAATAAAGTAAACCAAAACCCTGTGGTATTCATTGAAATGAGCGAAGCAAGCACAAGGGTTAAAGATCCCGAGTTTATTGAGAATTTCCAAAAAAGAATGCTCCATATATCTATAAAACAACAACCTGCCAGATACGTCAGTGTGTGTTCTTTGGGAAGCAGGAAAAGAAGTGATGAAAGGAAACTTTTCTTATAAGAAAAAGAAGGAAACTTTGAGAATTTCAGAGATAGAACTTAAAATTAAATCATTGCAGGAAGCTTATCGTGTCTCCCCACTGAACACACACTGAATGATATAAGGAAAGCTAAACTAGAACTTAATGAAATAATAGTTAAAAAAGAAAAAAACACAATTCCTTGTGCAAAGACTTCGCTTGGAAAAATTTGAACATGGCAACAATCTGGAAAGTTTCTGGCTAATCAACTAAAAACTAACAAGGAGAAAACAACAATCTCCTCCCTAAAAGATGTGGATGGAAATATCAGTCATGATAAGATAAATAATGCTTTTAAAGAATTCGATAAAACATTATATGAATCACAAATAGTCACAACAGACGAGAATATCCATTTATATCTTAGTAATATTAATCTTCCAAAATTAAAAGATGAAAACAAAACAGCCTTAGATTTGCCTATTTCAGTCTATGAGCTCCATGAACCTCTGCAGCATATGCCCAACAATAAAGCACCAGGTCCAGATGGATTTCCAACTGAATTCTATAAAGAATTCCAGACAACATTGGCTCTATCTATAATATGATACAGGAAATAAAAGAAAAACAAACAATACCTAATATGAATTTAGCTAATATTACAGTATTATTAATAGATAGAAAAAATAACCCCTCTCATTATACATTCCGACAGGTTTTATAAAAGGAAGAAACTCTAACTAACTAACATGCACCAATTAATTAACCTAATAGATTATTGTACTACACATAAGCTGGAGACCACAATTATTTCTTTTGATGCAGAAAGAGTTTTTGACCGTGTAAACTGGAAATTTTTATTTGCAATATTAAATAAATTTGGTTTTGGATCATCTTTCATAGACGGTTTAAAAATATTATGTAACCAACGACCGAACTTCTCCAAGCTTCTGCTTGCAGAGAGGGACCAGACAGGGCGCCCTCTCTCTCCATCACTGTTTGCCATTTTTATTGAACTTCTAACAGCAGTCATTAGACAAAGGAAAGAAATTAAAGGAAATAATACCAAAAACATGGACCATAAAATAAGTTTATATGCAGACGTTGTTTTACTCTTTCTCCAGAACTCACAATCATCTCTTTCCCAGAAAATTATGTTAATAAATAAATTCTCATCAACATCGGATTACTCTATTAACTGGTCAAAACCACAGCTATGCCCATTAACTGTAACTTACAAAATATATCCAATATCACAATACAATCTGGAAACATTAGATATTTAGGTATAAATATATCACCACAATTAACAGAATCAACTAAACTAAATTATGACCAACTATGAAAAAAAAATAGTGAATGATCTTTCTCTATGGATGCACTTGCCCATATTGCTTATGGGGAGAGTATCCACCATTAAAATGAAGATTCTACCTAAATATAATTACCTATTTTCAATTATACCAAATAAACCATTTCCAGCTTGTTTTAAGTTCCTGGAATCCCACATATCTAAATTCCTTTGGGAAAACAAGCCTTCACGTGTCTAAAAACATTACAACAGACTAAAGACAGAGGTAGATTAGACCTGCCCAACTTATTTAATATCTAACAGGCTGCAATACATTTATAAATGGCTCAAACCAAGTTCTCTGGATGATCCATGGCTAGATGTATTGCAAGCAATGTGTGAGGATTTGATCATCTCTAACTTGCCATTCATCAGCTCAACCATTAAACGATATAAATGTTTTAAAAGTATTAACATCAGCTCCTTCTTTATGGCTTGGTGGGAATTTCTGAAACTAAGTCTGCACTTATTCCATGTAAACTCACACCAATCTGGAACAACCCTGACATTCTGCAAAATAAAAAGATGATAAACTTCCCTTAATCGAAAAATAAAGGAATAAAACAGAACATATAATAGAAAATGGAAACTTTATACCATTTAATGTACTAACTTTACAAAATGAAATCAGCAATACCAAATACTTAGAATATACCGTACCATACCATCTTCTTCCGCTTATCCCAGGTCGGGTCGTGGGGGCAGCAGCCTAAGGAGGGAAGCCTAAACTTCCCTCTCCCCAGCCACATCTGCCAGCTCATCAGGAGGGATCCCAAGGCGTTCCCAGGCCAGGCGGGAGAGA
>JBAMHX010000007.1:21747112-21773337 GCA_037177515.1 Pseudomugil tenellus | reverse complement strand
ACTCGTTTATTCCTCATAAATCTCGCAAACTTGATTTTACCAATCTCATTTTCAATTGCCTTAGTAAGCTTAATCGGTGATAATGCCCTCCATCTTTATGAAACTCTGTCATAACCTTCCAACTGTTTGTTTGATCCAATCGATCTTGTTTTTGTGGACTGTGTTTAGTCTTTTTCTTCTTAATGGATTCTATTTCACTACCGTCTGACCAGCTTAATTCCAACTCTCTCCTATTCCCCTCTCTCGCCGCTCTTTTTTGTCTTGCAGATATCATCCTCTCCATTTCATTTTCACTATCTCCACCTGAGGCAACTGACATGATGATGCAGTCAAAATACAGCTTATGCGACCCGCCAAACTATTCTCCACCTCCCAAAAGACTGGGCTTGTTTCCTGTGTTGAGTTTTATAGTTTCCTGGTGGGGTCTGATTGGTTAACAGGTGATAGGGGGAGTGGTTAGCAGGTGAGATGGTGCAAACAACTTGCGTGTCAACAAAAATAAATAAACAGTAACATAAAAGGGAGCTTGTGAATGGGTGGTGTTTTATCTGTTTGTCTGGACGGTAACTTTTTAATTGTTCTTCTTAATGATTTTTATTTAATTTATTATTTTATTATGATTCTTGCTCTGTTTTTATTTTCTTTTTAATTTTTGTTTCAACATCTGTAATGCTTTTAATGTTTTATGTAAAGCACTTTGAACTGTTGTGTACATGAAAGGTGCTATACAAATAAACTTGCCTTGCCTTGCCTTATTACCATCTGAAATCAGCATCTCTCATTTGAAACAGTCTATTCCACTTGAATCACATGATTTAATATTTGCTCTTAATTATCCTGATAATTTCATCAGCATACCGAGTTCTAGATGAGTGTGTGTGTCTGACCCACCTGGAAGAAATTTTACTTTTTATTTCTCCTTATTAAAGGATTTAACCCAGTTTGCCTGCTTGGCCACCAGTTTTCAAAACCACTCCTGATAATGCAAATCAGGCTTGTTGCACATATTTTGATGATAGCAGAAAGTTGGAGCAACCAGAGACAAAACACAGATGTTAACAGGAAATGAGATGCAAATTGGGAATATTGTTGCTGTGAGGCAACAGTGCAAACAATCACACCACTGAATAAGCCTGTGAGTTGCATGTAAACTCGCTACATGCTTGCTTTGGATGTTGCTACTGAGCATTAACTGTATATAAATACTATTGCTGAGCATACAGGTATAAGGTGTCACAATGAGCTCTGGTTGAAAACATTTGTCGCTCCATTCATCCACTCAGCCTTTTTTCTTCATGAATATGTTGTAGCTGGTCTAAAGATAGACATGGCAATCACATCTGCACCATTGACGCTTTTGTTCATAACCAAAGTGTGAACAAAATAGACATGGCTGTTTCAGACTTAGTTCCTGTTGTCTAATAGCTGTGGTTTCATCAAAAATTTGAAACAGTTAAACTATGAAACCTTTATGTTAAAATCAAATCAAAATTTGATCATAAATCTCTTTTACTTTCAAACTAGTTTCTCTTTCACACAGCTACACACACACACACACACACACACACACACACACACACACACACACACACACACCTATACAAACACAATGCACAAAGAAAGTACTGCCCCCTCATTTATCCCTCTAACCTCCATTTTCCTGTCTCTCTCTCTAGAATGTAGTTTGAGAAAAAAACTGGTTTTATCCCAAATGATAGACTTTGACTGTTATCAACATTAAGCTAAATATGTTAATAAGCTACAGAGGCAAAAGGAGATGATCCTCTGAGCTATCAGCCACTACCTTACTTGATGCGTCAACACTCAACACACACAATGAGGCAGCTGTGTGTTGGTATAAATGAGCATGCTGTGCTGTTGCAGCAGCCTTGTTGCTGGTACGCTGCTGGTTTCAGCCTCATGGTTGCAAATCAGGAGTGAACAATGAAGCATAATGAGCATGTCACTCTGCTTGAACACTAGCTGATAAAACTTAAAGCTAAAAACCTAAACCTAAAAAAAGTAAACAGTTTGAGTTGTTTAATGCAGAACAGGTACTGGATGTCCATGAACTGTTAGTGGAAACCAGTTGCATTTTACACCAGTTACATTTTAAACACTGAATGTTGGGATAATCCAACTGGACAGACACATTGTAGCAAAGTGTTTATCACACAAAGGAAACAGGTTACTCTATACAATTACATTCTTACTTAGCCGTCCACATTAATTCCTATAATTGTATGTATGGGGAATAGACCACGGGATGTGCAGAATTATAGGCGAGTTGTATTTTTAATTTTATTATTGAACACAAAATGAACAGAAAAGACTCGCATATCAAAGCTGAATATTTTTGGAAGTTGGAGTGTAGCTTTTTAGTTTTAGTATCTTAAGACGATATCTGTGTGTGCAGGTGATGATTACAGTGCATAATTATTAGGTAGCTAAACAAAAGACAAATATATACACATTTTGATTCTTTATTTTCACCAAGGAAACCAATAGAACAACTCAAAATTTACAAGCATAGATTTCTGGCATTGAAAAACAAATCAATGACCAATATAAACTCCTTTCTTTGCCAGGACACTCAAAAGCCTGCCATCCATATATTCTGTCAGGGTCTTGATCTGTACATGATGAACATTGCGTGCAGCAGCAACCACAGCCTCCCTGTTCAGAGAGGTGTACTGGTTTTCCTCCCTGTAGATCTCATATTTATTAAGGGATCACATGTTCTCTGTGGGGTTAAGATCAGGTGAACAAGTAGGCCATGTCATTATTTTTGTCATTATCTTTTCTGACCACACAGTGGAGTACTTGGATGTGTGAGATGGAGCATTGTCCTGCATGAATGTCATGGTTTGTGCTTCCCTTCCCGGGACTGATTGTCTTTACCTGTGTCTCTCCCTATTTTAGTGACAAGCCCAGGACCACTCACTGCCAGATTGTCAGAGTTTCTCTGTGTGCTTCAAGCCCTGTACCTCCCAGAACTCAGCTCTAAGTGACTTTTGCCCCATTTTTCTTTTTGCTTTTCCCACATACCTGCCCCAGCATTTTCCCCTGCATTTCTCTTCTAGTGGCTCTTAATTGGTTTAACGGATATTGGACTGAATTAAGGATAAAGGAGATTGGATCACACACTTTTTCCTGTTCTCTGGAGATTGTCAAGGTGTTTTGAGAGAACCCTTTCCCCTGCTCTCCAGCTGGTGTCCCCTCTTCATGAACGTCTACCCTCGGCTACTCATCCTCGAAGGAATCCCAGCTCACTCCTCTGGTATGTCTTCCTGCTGCATCATTCTTGCCCAGTAATAGTTTCCCTGGATACTCACATCTCTTCTCATCCACAGAGGTCCCTGTTCCCAGTTTTCATCAAGTGCAAAAAATTAGTCATCCTGAGGTTTCAGACTCTATTATTGGGTTCACCTTCTGAGTTGTGATTAGTGAAAATCATGTTTTTCTTGAACGATGCTGACTTTTTCCTGTACCACTGCTTGAAGGTGTCTTCCAGGAACTGGCTGTAGGACTGGGAGTTGAGCTTGACTCATTCTCAGCCAGAAAAGATCCCATTAGCTCATCATTGATGACCAGCCCATACCAGTACCCGACCTCCTCCTTGCTGGCATCTGAGTGGAACTCTCTGCCCTTTACTGGTCCAGCTACAGACTCTTCCATCTGACCCATCAAGACTCGCACTCATATCATAAGTAAAGTAAATCTTTATTTATATAGCACCTCAAACAAAAAAAATCACAAAGTGCTTAACAATAGACATAAAACAAGGAATTTGAAACAAGTAAAACTAAATAAAAGTTTAAAAAATGCATTTTTAGCTGCTTTTTAAAACAAACCACTGCGTCTGCCATGCTCAGGCTGAGAGGATGGGAGTTCCAAAGGGATGGAGCCACTATTGCAAAGGCTCTGTCACCTTTGGTTTTCAGCCTGGTTCGTTTCACTTCTAGAAGAAGATCTTAGTGACCAGCTCGGGGTGTAGGGCTGAAGGAGCTCCCTGATGTATGACGGTGGTTTATGATGGAGGGCCTGATATTTTAAATCTAGGATTTTAAACTGTATTCTGTTTAAAAATAAATAAATAAAGCCAGTGCAGCTGTGATGGTATCGGACTGATGGAAGTGAATTTATGAAATTTCGTTAACAGCTATCTGGACAAGTTGGAGACTGTAAAGAGATTTCTTATTTAAGCAAGTGAAAATGGAGTTGCAATAATAGTCTGGAGGAGATGAAAACATGAACTACTGTCTCTAGTTCAGACAGTGAAACCATTATTCTCAGCTTGGCGATGTTTTTAAGATGATATAAACAGGACTGAGTAAGCAAATTAATATGTGCATCTGAGGAGAATGCCAACAACGCCAAGATTCCGAACCGAGGGCTTAATAAGTGATGCAAGTGGGCCGAGACTCTGAGGAAAAAACTTATCTGGGGCAAAAACAATGATGTCAGTTTTTTCTTATAACTAAAGAAAGTTATTGTTCATCCAGCTCTTAACAGCATCCGAACACTCAAGCAAGATTTGTATCTCAAAAACACCCTGAGGTTTAAAAGAAATAAAAAGCTGAATGTCATCAGCATGGCAATGATAAGAAATGTCCTTAAAAGACCCGATGATGTGCTGCACAGGGAGCAAATATAAAATAAACAATAAAGGTCCACCATAGAGGTACATCATAAATAAGAGATGAAGAGGGTGAATTGAACGTCGAAAAAGACCTAGAAAGATAAGAGTAAAACCATTTCAGTTTCATCAGTCCATAAAACCTTCCTTACCTCAGCCATATCCCTGAATACTGCACACCTTGTGCTTCTTGGCACTGTAGTGATATTGCAGCTCTGAAATATGACAAAACTGTTGGCAAATGGCATCTTGGCAGCTTCGCACTGGATTTTCCTCAGTTCATGTGCAGTTATTTTACTCGTTTTTTGTTTTTTTTCCATCACGCTTCTTGCGACCATTTTGAATAAAACACTTGATTGTTTGCAGGTCACACCTCAAAAACTTGGCAATTTTAAAAGTGCTGCATTCCTCAATCACTATTCTCACTATTTTTGACTTAAGAGTCAAAGTTCTCTTCTGACCCGTTTTGCCAAAGAAATGGAAGTTGCACACTTAATGTCAGGTGTTCATGTCATTAGACCACCGCTTATCATTACAGAGATGCACATCACCTTATATGCTAAACTGGCAGTTGGCTTTCAAGCCTGTACCGCTCGTAGTAGGACAACATAAATAAAGACGATGATGTGGTCAAAATACTTATTTGCCTAATAATTCTCTATTCTTTTTTTATTTTACAACATATTTGTTGTATTACAAGCATGACCAGAAAAAACTGTAGAAGCTGTTTTCACAGTCATATGTTAGAGGTTACGTGAGCAAGAAAGGCAAGTTGTTCAACATTTTCTAAATGAGTCATGAGATCTGTGGATAATCAAATGTTTTTAAAAACATGACAAAAGTATAACAAAATGACGATTGTTTAAAAATGAGAGATAATGAGCAACATTACAATATGCTCAGTTATTAACAGCAAAAATAATCTTACATTATGTGCAAATGTCAGTAACAATTAACCCAATAACCAAGACTACCCGCTTTCTCAAACACATTGCAAGTTTGTATAGTTGTGCTTATATATAAACATTTGTATGGTAGGTGTTCTTCAGCACAAGATCAGGCACGAGACACATACTGCATTCCTCCAGTGAAATAAAAAGTTTTGATGTAAAACTAATTTAGAAACAACAAAAAAAGGGTCAGTCAGGCAAGTAAAAAAAAAGGAATTAAAAGTATATAGAAACCCATCTAAAAAGCTATGCACTTCAGAAAACTTCAAAGTTACAACAACATTCCTCTGGGAACACATTGCAAACACCACTCCATACATAACACTCGATCATCTCTGATATCTTCAACTGTTCACTTAATCATTTTATCACCAAACACTAACATCTCAGCTGACCAACTTACATTAGCTTTAGCAAGCTAATAAGCTAAAGGTAGCTTTAGACCAAGGGTGGCAGACCTGCAGGGGTTGGGAGTTTCCCTGCCTCAACACACCTGACACACATCAGACTTCATTAGCAGACTCATTTGGAGTTTGACTTCAGATTCTGCATGTTACACATATTACACATGGATATGAGTCAGGTGTGAAGCAGCACACCCAACAACTGTAGGACTGCGGCTCTTCAAAACTGAAGTTCGCCACCCCTGCTTTAGTTAAACAAGACAAAACTAATCAGGCAATAGACCGAGGTAATGAAGGAACAAAATGGCATCCTCTCACATTCTCTTCTAAACATTTATATTAAAACTCTTCTTGGTCCAACTTTGAAAGTGAAGAAGTTCTCATTGGCAGATGGATAAATATGGTAATTACTGCGACAGTAAACCTGTAGTCAGTCCTCTACTACAAAGTTCACATCTCCATTTAAACCTAGCTTTTTTTCTTATGTTGGAGTCTTAATATGGCTGAAAACTTGTTGTAGTTACAGGAAGTTATGTGAAAACAGGAATGCTCCCACCTGCAAACACTTTCCAACATGCCTCTACATGCAACCTGCAGACAACATGAGAGGTCGGAGAGGCGTATAGTATCTGACGCATCTAGGATGCAGAAAACAAACAGACACGCACCACATGAAGAGACACACATGCTGTTGCAGCAAACAGCTTGACTTCAACTGGGCGTATCGACACTCTGGATCAGGGGTGGGGAATCCTGGTCCTTTTCCATGCATTCCTGGTCCTGCACATTTGATTCACATCAAATACAGCGGCTCATCAAGATCTGGAGAGTTTTCATCGGAATCTGGTGTGTTGGAACAGGGAGATATATGGAAAACTTTCGGGAGGCGAGCCAAGGTTCCACCCTGCGCTTGATGGTTCTCAATACCACTGCATTCAGAGATACACGTGCATAATTACAGCAGTTGTCAGGATCAGTGGACGTGATTGTACTTGTATCAGCTTGACTTCAACTTGAGATGGGCGTATTGATACTCTAGAGTCGATTCTTGGATATCAGGCAGTCAGAATATTGTATTTGATACTTCTCTTAGTATCAAGATACCATTCTGTTGTTGCAAAACATACAATTTGTTTTCACTTCTGGCAGTTTTGGTAGTAAAAATGTGCATGAAGCCAAATCAGTTTTAATTCTAGGTCACATGATTATCGCAGCCTATCAGATGTCTTAATTTATGGGTTTTTTTTGCAATTTATTTTGTTATTTATCACTCTATTATTGAATTATTATTATTCTACATATTAAAGTTTTATTTTCCAATTAGTAATTATGAAACATTTTATATTAATCTGTAGTTATGATATCATTCTATCATAAGATTGATTTCCATATTTTTAAAAATGTACTTAAAATTTTAAAATTATTTCAAGTTTTGATGCTCTCAAGTTTAATTTAAATTCTAAGCTGCCTTTGCAATAAAAAATATTAGGCTGACGGTACACTCATGATATTAAGGGTGGAAAGTGATTTTAAAAAGTATCTTTTAATAATTTATAACTTGAATAAAGAAGTATCGAAACCTACTGAAAATCTTTGGATGGAAAATTTTGGTATTGCCAATCCCTGATAAATATTACTGCAGAACACTTACTGGATCTTCTTCCATTTTACCAGTAGGTGGCAGCCCGACACTTGCAATGCTGCTGCAGAATTCCTTGTCAACAAACAGCTTCATATTAACACCAACCAGTTGCTCAGAGGCGGATCAGGATGAAGAGCAAAAACATGATTAGAAAACTGTAGGCATGGAGTGCAAACGGTCTGAGCCTGGTGACTGGTTCCGTTCTTCTAAGTTACTGATATATTTAAAGCTGATTTTTTATTTTACAAAAATAAAAAAAAAAAGTATTTTCATGATTTTAAAAGATTACATCTCCCACTTATGATACGTTCTTTCTAACAGGCTTAAGAGTGATATCAGGAAAATATCCAGCTGGTTACCATTACAAAAATAAGTAAATATTTAGTTCAGTTTAATGTCAATACTGAAGTTCTGTCTACATATGACAGAATGTTAGTATGTAAGAGACAAAAATACTGAACTTATACAATGTATTCTGATAAGTTTAAAGAAGACAAAAAAGCCATTTAGGGTGCATTTGTAATGTCTACAATAATATGCTTTAAATGCTTTCTTTTTTAATGTTCCTATTTTTTTAGGGTAATAATATTTGTAATTGACTTGTTGGGCTCTGGTGAGCTTTATTTGACAGAACTGTTTTCAGAAAGACAGAAATGACATGCAGCAACGTTTCAAATGAAGGAGTAGCTGAAGCCTCTGCACACGTTGGAAATAATTCATAGTTCTACAACTTTCACGTGTGTCTTTATTTTTGAATTCTTACAAATGAAAAGCAAAAATAGGATTCATTTACTGGGATAATCTACTCTACGGACACCTTTATCATCATATGAGGTTTTTTAAATTATTTATCAAGAAAGTTTGTTTATTAAGCTAAAAAGATCAGCAAATCTTGTTAAGTGTGTATGTGTGTGTGTGTGTCCCTTGAGTTCTGACACCAATTAAATTACATGGTGCCCTTTTGTGCTGGGAGGAGAGCTTATGTGAGTGTGTGTCTCTGTGAAGCCAGACGATGTGCTCCAGGACACCCACTTTGCTGCCGCCTTGTGCCCTCTGGTCCTGCCCTGGGCTGCCCACAGGATGTAAGCTGCTTTGATGCTCTCATCAACACACACACACATATATACACACACAAGCTATACACAAGATAGCCCGCAAGCTCCTCAAAAGGTCCTGTAATCTTTAAGTCTCAAAGAATCAGTCTCCCTGTCTTGTGTTGTGTTGACCTCCATCCCACAGCAAGCTGATAATGGCATGATGTAACTTCACTTGATCCCAATATGTCTTTCATCAGCTGAGAGGAAAAATACTTGTCATTTATGTTTAGAGAATATCTGTAACATCTGTGCTTACTTCATGTTTGTTCATTAGTTAACCAGTCCAACAAAAACCAGGAGAAAGTTGCTTTAAACAGAAAGGAAACCGATGCAATAACCAGACCAACTGTAATAGATGTAACAACATGAAGTTCCTAAGTTGTGTGTTGTGTCTAAAATATGTAGAGCATGCAAAGCCTTCCATGCAAAGATATATTATATTACAATAAATGCAGGAGCACAGTGTCCATATGCCTTATTTGTTGGCGGCTGTGTTGCCATTTAATGCAAGTCCAAAATAGTTTTTTGTTTGTTTGTTTTTTATCCTAATTTTAATCAAATGTCAAATTTCACAAACATAAGTTAACTATGGTGTGGATGTGAAACCCATGAAAATTAAATGAAAAGAGCACCAAAACAGCACCAAAACAGGTCAGAACAATGATATTCAAGATAAAACAAAAGGAAAACAATTTTATTTAAGCTGAAACTGTACATGATAGTCATTCATCACACAAGCCAATCCCTTCAACAGCCTTCATTTAGTGGTTAAAAAAGTTGATATTAATATGTGAACCCATGGTGTGCATAAAAAGATGCAACTCACATGATGATGTTTTCTTGGAAACAGGCCTGATCATCAATAAGTGCATGTTTCCTGTATGATGGACAGTTTATATCCCGTTGCAAATATTGTTGGGTTTCATTTCACCAAGTCTTTCTTTTTAGTTTCAGTAAATTCACATTTATTGTACATGCACAAGGAAATCAGTACAACAAGAGTATTTTTCAAATAAATACAATGTTTTTTTTTTCTTTTATTTACAAAAAACATTCATTTTTCTCCTGCATTAACCATTCTTAAGGCCTGAACGTTTAGCTGTGAACCTGTTTTTTCTAATTTTTTTATTGAAGCTGCAGTCTCTGAAGTATATTTTCCCACGTTATGCTTTTGAATGATCTGTATTGCTGAATTTTTCCCTTCGGTGTCCTTGTTAGACACACTGAGCATGGCATGCCTTCCCCAGGGTCATATAGCCTGCTGTAGACATCTGCAGATGGAGCAACGATAACATATAGAGTAACATCTAAACATCCTCTCTTCCCGTCTGCATGACACAGGCAGACCCATGCAGCATCACCGCCGCACTGCTTATTGTTTTGGCGTCATCAGGATCACAATAGCTCCGTGTTTCTTCAACATTCTTTTGTCATGATTCTTATCTTATATTAGGATCTTTAAAAAAGTATATTATTATTGATGCTTGTGACTATTTATATGATGTGTGTGTTTCCTTTGAGCTCTTCCATAACCTTCCTCTTTTGTCTATAAGTAAGATATTCATGTTTTTGCCTTTATATGACCTTTCCCATGCACACCCTTTTAGTCTTAAGGTTTTTCTAAATCCTTTCTTAAATGGCTCCCAATGCCAAACCCTCATGACAAACATTACACATGGAATAAGTAGGTATGTGAATCGAAATTTCTCAAAGGCACACACACACATACCCTTCAGTCACGCCCCACCCAGGGTGTCTGCACAGTTTGTGGGGCAATTAACAGTAATAGCAGGAAGCTAGTTAGTGTTATCTGCTAGCACGGCGGCCTCCACTGGCACTGACAGACCCTGGATCGGTCACGTAGAGACACAGACACGGAGCCTGGAAGGGAGGAGGAGGTGGGTTGGTAAGAAAGTCCTCTGGCAAATGGCCTGAGAGGACATTTATATTATACATCTGGGCTCCTTCTTATGAGACAAATTAAAACTTGAGTACACCAGGAAGTATTGTAGAGCTCATTTAGAGTCCAATTACATAAACATTAGAGAATCACTTGTTTAATTGGACAATAACGACCATTTAAATCAGAACAAAACGTTCCTTGAATTCCTTTTTCTCGTAATAGAGATTTTAAGATGTCCTGATTGTCTCATCTGTCTCCACCTGCTTTTCGTGTGAGAGCACTTGAGATGCCGCTTCATTGTTTCAGTGGCAGGTTTCTCTTCCTGTATGCATGACAATATGCACATACCTAGGAGTGGCTGGGCGTGTTTTGAGGCATTATAGTAAGAGTAGCGCTGAAAAGCGTAAGAGGATGTGGTCAGGGAGGCCCAAAAAAGACTAAACACAATAAACAAGAGAAATCCCTGAATGGGGCTCAGACTCAACAACAGTCACGTAGGTTTTTACCAGCTTCAGGTCACATCATCTTCAGACTGGCAGGCGCACTGAGCTGGCAGGATTTAGAGGGACTTCTATGAGGATGTAGTGGATCATCTTTTCCACACTGTGAGACCCTACTGGAACTCAGTTACTCATAATAAATTATTTTAAAAACACTCAATCTAAGTTTGTTTTGCTTATCTGTAGTGTGATTTATGATACATGAACTGATTCAAATAAAGTCTGGCTTTAGTGTTTACATAGGCCAAGAGGAGCTTTTAACAGAGAAAAACTTTTATTTCTGTAAAAACAAATATTTCTTGTCGTACTAGGTCATTATTACAAATGAGTAGTTTTTAATTAACTTTCCTGTTTAAATTATGGTTAAATAAATTATTTTAAAAATATAAAAGCTAAAATGTTTGACTGGTTTGTTAACCAAATTATTTGGAAAGTTGCATGGTCACAAAGCAAGTAAAACAATACTGGACATGCTTATGGATAAGCTGTTGCAATCTATCTCAAATGAGCGAATCAGATCGAAGAAGCCCTTCCAACTCAGCATGCTGGTACATCACACTTGCTTCAGCCAGTCAGTAGACACAAACACAATTTTGCTTTTACAAAGTGCTTCATTTCGTGTCTTTGCAACGTGCAGAAATGTTCTCCAGTTGTTAATTGCTGCTTTAGTTAGTAACATCGGCATCTATGTTACACTTCTTCGTGTAAATGTATAAATGCTGCAAAGATTATATAGATTATTAGAGTAAAACATTAAATTGCTACAATGAAAAGTCAAACAGGTTTTCTGTATTTTTATTTGTGTTCAAAAAATTACAACGACATTGAATGTCTGTGAAGATTGAGATTGTTGTTGCTTTAACCATCATTCCTTTATTCATTTGGCCTCAAAACCTGCAATGCATTGGATTCAGGGACATCTCCTCCTCTGAATCTGTGAGAAGACAATTCATATTTAACTTCTCTGAACTACGGCATAAAACACATCTTAGATATTAATTTATGTTTTGTGTCTTAGTGAGTAGCAGTCTATCTATTTTTATGGATACTGGTGTGTTGCTATAGCGGGACATTTGTTGTGTGATGTGTTCTATGTTATCTGAGGGGAATCGATAAGTTTATTGTTTTTTTTGCACATAAAGAAGTGGGTTACTGTTTGTGTTTATGTGAGAATTCTTCTGTTTGCCTTCATCATCTCCTCAAGGCAACAGCTCAACAAAAGTAAAGGCCTCTGTCAACAGCAGAGGCACAGATAAGCCCAACTAACAGCTTACAGTAATGCTGAATGGGTACGTGCAAGTTTGCCTTCACTGTGAAGCTGAACCATAACACTGCATGCCCTAACTATATATAACTTCTTCAATTGGAAATAGCATCTGCTGATGCAGTTTTGCTATTGCTGGAATTGTGGTCCATTAACGTTCTCATTACGTTTAAAAATATATATTTTATGTCGCTTATCATTTTTCAGAGCTTGCTTGTGTTTAGAGGAAAGCATCCTTAGCGGAAATCTTTTTGTAAAATACAAACTACTGGCAGAGGACTTGCAGCCTACTGCATATGAATTCATTCAGTCATGCGATGCCTTGCAAAATAAACTGCAAGTCAGATAAACTGGACTCATTTCTGCTAACAATCACATATTTATATTTTCTGTTTTAACCTAATTTAACAGAATGTACAACTTACCCATTTCTTTTAGCAAACATGTCTGATTCTGAATATAAATCTATTTCTGAGAAGGAAAAATGACTCGGATGATTTGATCTACACGCAACGAAGGAAAATCTGCTCAGTTAGTCTGAGTTCCTGTCAAGAAAAATGTGTAAATATTCTGAGGTCAGGCAAAGTATAGCAGAAATAGTTACATCTTAGTGTTTTCATCTGCTTAGCTACAAAAAAGGTTGATTAGTGGAGGCAGACTACTACACACTGTTGTGTGTTAGCTTAATTTTAGATGAGCTGAGCCCACAGCAGCCCACCATCTGTCTTCCTTCTATTGTTGTTGCTGATTATATTTTGAATTTTTATGGTGCATAGTAACAGAGACAGTTCCAGCTATAGTCGCATCGAATCACACAATGTAGCTTCAGATCAAAGTCTGATAGAATCGAATGAGTGAAGAATACTTCCCCTGCCAGCGCTAGTGCCAACATTTGTACCAGAAAGGAGGCCAGACACACCGGCATCTGTAAATAGTGGAACAGACAAAACAAAAGGACGAGCAGTACTACAGTCTTCAGATGGGACATGTTATTTCTTTTTACCTATATCATTAATTAAAAGGAAGGAGTGTGTCTACTTAATGGAGTCTTTAATTTAAAGGGTTGGTGGGAGTTGGGAGGTGACAACACACTTTTATTTTACAGTTGTTTGCACTTTGTCAAGTCATCAGGAGTCATTATTTTTCACTTTGTGACATTTTATTGTCAACTGATGATCTTCCAACAATGTCTTTGTCTTTATCTCTCATCTGAAGTTGAATCTTTCAGAGTGCGACTCACTGTTGAGATGAAAGATGTGGTGAGGGACTTAATGGCGACATCAGGATTGTTTAGACTGCGGAACTGTTTGAAGAAGGACATCGCTTTGACTGAAAATAAATCTCTTCTGGTCACACCATACTCTACCAGATGATATTTCCTCCTCACCGCTCTGGAACTCATCGATGATAGAAAAGATCTTTCGTAGATGTCTACAGAAAATAAGTCTGTTTTCCATATCAGAAAAGTATGACAAAATCTTCTGTTACCTGGTCTGAAAATGAAGAAAATGGCAACTAATGATAAACAACACATGACATGTTACACAGCGGCATTATTTACTTTACAAAAATTAAGACAAGGGAAGTTTATTTGTATAGCACCTTTCATGTACACAACAGATCAACGTGCTTTACATAAAAACATTAAAAGCATTACAGATGTTGAAATTGAAATCTAACAAGAATAAAAACAAAGCAAGACTCACAATAAAATAATAAATTAACTTAACTTATCATTAAGAAGAACATAATTAAATAGTAACTGTGCAGGTTTTATTCATAGCTGCAAGAGAAAAGAAAAGTAACCTGGAATAAAAAGTTTCTACATGTGGTAAAAGTTTTATCTCTACTGGGAGTTTGTTCCACTTGTTTGCAGCATAACAGCTAAATGCTTCTTCTCCATGTTTAGTCTGGACTGGTCTGGACTAGTTGACCTGAGTCTTTGGATCTCAGAGCTCCTCTTGGTTTATACTCTCTGAACATATCACAGATGTATTCTGGTCCTAAACCGTTATGGGATTTATAAACAATAGCAGGGTTTTAAAATCTATCCTGTGACTGACTGGAAACCAGTGTTAAGATGTTAAAACTGTTGTGATGTGTTCAGATCTCTTAGTTTAAATTAAAGCTCTAGTGGCAGAATCTGGATGAGCTGCAGATGTTTGACGTACTTTTTGGGAAGTCCTGTTAAAAGACCATTACAGTAATCCATTACAGTCTTGATTTGTAGTTTAAGAATCCAAGTCTCCAGGTGTTTACAGATGCTGGCTCTCTTCTCTTTGCTATCAAACAGAATTATTTCAGTTTTATCTTCATGTAATTGTTGAAAACATTTTCTCATCCGGATGTTTATTTGTTCCAAACAGTGACACAGTAGGTCTATTGTCCTTCAGTCGTCTGGTGACAAAAACATATAAAGTTGTGTATCGTCTCTATAACTGTGATAATCAATGTTAAAGTTTGGTAATAGCTGACCCAAAGGAAGTGTATACCAGTTAAATAAAAGAAGTCCAAGAACTGACCTCTGAGGTACTTCACAAGTCATGGCCACTCGCTCAGATTCATAGCTGCCGTTCGTAACAAAATAACTCTGCCCTTCTACATTGGATCTGAACCAGTTAAGAACCACTCTACAAAGTTCAACCCAGTTTTCCAGCCTGTGCAAAAAGATTCTGTATCAAACGCAGCACTGAGATCCAGCAGAACAAGGATTGATACATGAGCAGAATCAATATTGAGCCTGATGTAATATAGGGCTTTGACCAGAGCTGTTTCAGTTCAGTGATGAGGTCGGAAGCCCGACTGGAATTCATCAAGATTTATATCATCAAGTTGGTTAAATACAACTTTTCTTTTTCTATTAAAAAAGTTGGCAAATTCATTACATTTCTCAGTGGAAAGGAGCTCTGGACTGAACTGTGTGGGAGTATTTGTACTTTTTTAATCATGGCAAGCAGAGTGCAAGAATTGTTGACATACTTGTTAATCAGCTGAGATAGATACCGCCCTCTGGCTTGGACAGTTCATTGTTATAATTTTGCAAGCTTTGTTTGTACAAATCATGATGAATTTTTAATTTCGTTTTCCTCCATTGACGTTCAGCTTTTCTACATTCCTCCTTTAGATTTGCGACCATATTGGTATTTCGCCATGGTGTCTTCTGTTTACTTATGGTGCTCTTGATTCTTATCGGTGTAACAGCATCCATTACACTCAAGATTTTCAAATTGAAATGATCAAAAGTTCATCAACTGAGTCTGCAGTTGTTGTTGGTAACAGAGCTATGGCCTTGATAAACTCTGCACTTGTTCTCTCATTAATGTACCTCTTTCTCACAAACAAGCAGGTTGTTTGACATTCTGAGTGATAAGTAAGTCAAACAAGATACAGAAAGGGTCAGAAAAGGCCAATTCAGTGACTGAAACACAGGAAATATCAACACCTTTAGAAATAACCAGGTCCAGAATGTGACCTCAAACATGCGTTGGTTCATTTACATGTTGACATAAATCAAACATGTCCAATACAGAAGAAAATTCTTTGGCAAAACCATCTGCTAAATTGTCTACGTGAATGTTAAAATCCCCAGTTAAAATAAAATGGTTAAAATCAGTGGAGATAACTGACAGCAATTCAGAAAATGTATTAATAAAACTTGCACAATATCCTGGAGCTCTGTAGAGGATTGAAAACAGGATTTTAGGGATACCCTTTAAAACAAAACTAAGATATTCAAAAGAAGTAAAATCACCAAAAAAATCTTGTTGCACTGGAATGAATCTTTATATAAGAATTCCTCTCCTCCTCCTTTCCTTCCAGTTCAACATTTATTCATAAAACTAAACTGAGGGGCTGCTTCATTTAGAACAGTAGGACTTGTACCTTCTGTTAACCATGTTTCTGTTAGAAAAATAAAATCTAAACTGTGAGAAACGATGAAGTCATTAACTAACAGTGACTTGTTGGACAGAGACCTATTAAGTAAAGCTAACTTATACTGGTCTCTGTATGCTGAGTGGTACGTGGTACAGGTCACAGATTAGATAGATTCTTCCCACAATTTGACCGCTTTCCATTTCTTCTTTTTTTTTACTGATACTGGAATCCTACTGGGTCCCAGCTTGTTCTGGGAACAGCTGTCAGTATTAGGTCTACTACGGCAGGGACCCTGAACACATCATGGCATCTTATCTTTGTTTTGAACTCTGCTGCTGGTTTGTGAACATCCTGCACTTCCTCCTGTGCCCTGCTCTGTCAGGACAGATGATCTAAGAGGAGAGGGAGGAGGATGAGGAGGGTGAGGGGGATCTCTGTGTTTCTTAACAGATGGTTGTCGCTTTGGTCCAGACTAAGATAAAAACATCTTCTGGAGACCTTTTGTGATGTGAAGAAGTGGATCCGATGAGTGAGGAGAGTTGGGTGTTGTTGGGCTCTATGCCATGCTCTTTGCTCTTATCTGTACTGTCATGTCCCAACAGTGTGATGTAGGTGTGTGCACCAAGCAATCTACATCCAGTTAGATTAGGATGCCCCCCATCCCAGGGTGTACAAAATCTTAAGTACACTCTCATGCTTCCACAGGTCCTAAGAAGGCAACTAACAAGCAGGTGCTGCTGATTTAATGTACATGACTAATTGTTCAACAAGTCTACTAACTACCAGGCAGCAGCTGGTTTCTGTCAGGAGGTTCCAACACTCCCAGAACCAGTTACTGACCCAACCAATGATAAGTCTGCACTAAAACCTGAGTGGCCATTGTTCACAACTAAGAAGATAACTAATTTTATCTGGGCAGTAATTGATGCCAATAACACAGCTGATCCTCATTTGTTATTCTCAAATGTGCACTAGGATCTATATACTGGTGACCTACTGGATGAGACACCATCTCTGATGGCCTTTAATATTTACATGTAAGACAGCAGTTAGTGATCTGGCTCAGGTGGTGATTTATACATTCATGGAACTGTCTTAAAGTCATAATTTGCTTCCAGAAGGACAAATGCGTCATGTCAAATCCAGATTTAGTAGGCTTCATACGCACTTCTGCTCAGCAGGAAAATGCTGCTACTGCAAGGACAAGCACAGCCTGCAGAGACTGCATGCTGCTGAGAAGGTCATTGGCCACATGTTCCCATCTCTCCAAGACCTGTACGTTTCCAGAACCTAGGGACATGCAGGTCGGATCGCAGCTAACCCTTTTTACCCTGGACACGATTGGTCTGTCCTTCTCCCCACAGGGTCCAGTCCATCCGGACCAGAACCTCATGAACAATCAGCTGCTAAGTATTCATGAACACAAATCAACATCTGCCATTTGCACTATGTGGTTCATTCCACACCCACCTTCTGCTGGACATTAACATTCATATATAGTATTTACCTTCCCTGCATGCTACTGTCTGCTGTTACATGTGTGTAATTTTACAAAGTAGGAGTAGTTTCTGTTTTACTTATAGATTGTTTTTCTTGTGTGTCATTATTGCTTTATCTTAAAGTCTTTAATATTATTTAATTTATTTTACTAGTCTATGTTCCAGATTGCACCAGGAAAAATGCCTAGTTTGTGAAACCTTTTACTAACAATGGCAATAATCTGCTGTTGTCTCCCAGTTCACCTGATGTTTCCAGTGTCCTGATGTTACCCAATGCCCCTGACATATGACCTGAATTACTCCATTGTTTTATTGAGTTTGAATCCCATGTTTTGCAGAAAACCAATATAATACAAACATAGAGGCCAAATTTATCACCTGAGCTTCCTTTATGGCCCAAAAAGTCCGGAAGAGACGAGCGCTGAGCAGGAAGTAGCCTGGTTGACTCCCAATATATTTACTGAAGATATTTGGAGATGCAAGGGTCAGACAAAATACAGATCACAATAGCCACACACAATACACCCTATTTGCACTCATTCAAAACACTGATGGTTTTGTTTATTGGTTATTTTATGACAACAATGGTTGACGTAAACAGATTTTGATCGTCATTTCTCTTACCGTCGTCTCTCTAAATAAATATCAGCAGGATAAATATAGCAACGAAATGCATCACTTTACTTTCGTTATGAGAGAATTCAGAAGAAGGGAAATGCTTCTTTAGTTTAGAGCAAAAACAGTTGTTATTTTTGTAACAGGAATTATCTTACAGACATGACGACAAAGAGCTGACGGGCAAACACAACCGTGCTCCTAAAATATATCAGATAACAGAATAATCATTTTGACATATCACATGAAAAGAAATGGTTAATATCCCCTTAAACAATTGATTATCTTTTATGCATTTCATTAAAGGGCCAAATAAAGACCTCATATTTAAAGACAATATCATTTTTTTTTTTACAAATCTTTATTTATGGGTCAAGCAATAAAGAGTTAATAATACTTTAATATCCCAGTGTGTTCTTATTTACAGTATTATCCAGAATGTTAAAGGGCATTTTCCCTGAGATGTTACATTGTATTGTACCAATATGTCATACATAGCAGTAGTTTATATTCTATATTTAACCTATTTCTACAGAAATGATGATGATAATGATGATGGAAAAATAAAGAGAACTGGTTTTCATAGAAAAATTTTCAGTAAATAAAGGGAAACCTTTTTCCGCTGTGTTGACAGATTAAAAGACTTTACATGTACTTTATTAAAGCAGACAAAGTTATGCTTTTACTTACATATAAATATATTGTCACTCATTTCCTGGTGATTAATATATAAACAGCCCAAACTTATGTAATATTTGCTGATATGAAGAGGTTAAGATAGACGTCAAATATAAGGCACAATTGTGAGTGGACGGTAGCCATCAGTGGCCAAAATTCTTTCAGACAAAAATATTTTCATCTCTTTGCGACTTCAGTGGTTTCAGGAGAAATGATGATGATGATTATGTTTACCTTCTTTCTATGCAGTATGTGTTGTTTAGGTGTTACTTATTCCAAACTGTGTTTTAGCATCTATCAAACAAATCTGGTGCACCAGTGTTAAAGTTTAGCAGGTTTTCACTTCACACACAGGTTTGTATGTCCATTCAGAGGCACCATAGTGAAAAATGGAGGGTCAAATATAGCAGCTGCTATGTAGGCTGAGCCATAGCAGGAAGATATAAATGGCTCATACCCAGAGAATAAAAATACAGCAGTTTTTTTAGTAAAGTGATTAGATATCAATATAAACAGTTTTAATGATATTTTTGTCTTATCTTTTATTATATTTGGCATTGACCTTTGATTTAGTTACACATTAAAATCTACTGATCACTGATTGTCAAACCTGGATTAGAGTAACCGAATCATCCTCTTTTATTGCTTGCTTGCACACAACTTCAGTGAATTTTAGTAAAAGATAAAAAAATGGAGAAATAATGTATTATAAATAATATGATGTAAAAAACAGTTTTATTTTAAATGATTACAATATACAGACTGCTCCACATCTGTCTGCAGGAATCCACCTTTAGAGATACTTTATTTTTGTGTGATAAGGCTTCAAACACAAGTTTACGGTTTATGTGCAGTAACATCTAAACCATAAACTGAACTTGGACTTCATGCTGACATGTATTCAGTACCATTTGGGTACTTTGTAATAATAACTCAGAAATATTTCATGTTGTGGATCAAGCTCAATACCATAGACAGCTGAACAGAGGAGTCTAAGTGACTGCATAAATAAATAAGTAAATACAGTGTATCTTCACACTGAACACTGGCTCTTCACAGGGATGAAGATGACCTTAATGATCCACCACTGTTATCCGAAGTACAACACAATTTACATCATCATGTACACCTCAGTAGCAGTCCGTCTAGTCTGGAACTGCAAGGAGAAGCGCTACAAGTTGGAGGTCAATTTTTTTTTTACATGCCAGTTCTGCGGTAGTAACAACAATTTGATCCTGAATGTGGGGCGAAAAAAAACAAGTAACTAATTAGAGATTTCAGGAGAAAACGACCCCTCCACACCCAATTTACACCAGGGGTTCGTTCCTCGGAATAACTTCACCTGGTCCCTGCACATTTTCTCCACCATCACAAAAGCCCACCTACTACAGCAGCACCAATGCAAGTGTAATTACCAGCATGTCTCTCTGGTTTAAGAGTAGCAGCTCCTCAGAGAAACAGTCACTGAGGAGGGTGTGAAGATGACCGAAAGAATCATTGTGGCCAGACTGGTCTCACTGAAAGGCCTGGCATAAAGCACTGCCTGTGAAAATCATCAAGGACTCTCATCCTGCTGTAGGTTTAACATAGTTTCATTCTGTAGTGCATCTGCTGCACCGTTTATAAATGACGATAAAGTTATCTATCTATATTATCGTTGTACAAAATGATGCTGCATATATTTTATACTTAGATAAGATGAAAAAACTTCTGGTGACATGATTTCATTACGTTTTTAGATTTTTGCTTTTACTACCAAGGTTGACAAACTCACGTTAAATAACCTACTGTATTAAAGGAATGTCATGTTTTTATTCATGCGTCAATTAACTGATTAGAAAAAAAACAATAATAATGGTCTTAAAATGATCTAACATGAAATGATACCAAACGTTTGTCTTGCTTTTAGAAGCATTTTTCCCCTAATTTACTAAATGTGCAAATAGTACAACTGAAAACTGTAAAATAGCATGGCTGTTTAGAAAGTTATATTATTTATAAAGGATATTTAAATTGTAATAATATTTGTAATTTGTTGATTATCAATCTGTTTTGTAAAACAAAAGCTAAATAACACACCCTAATGGTATGTGAGTTTTTAAATTGATTATTTTTGATAGATTTGTGCATTTATCCACTACTGACATCCACCAAAACAAGAATGTTTTTCATTCTCATGATAATGTGGGTTATTGGGAGAAGAATGAAGTTCAAATAAACACGATGTAAAGCTGCTGTCAGTGCCCACCCTCGTTAATTGTCCTCATTATGAGCACACTCCAATCTAATGAGCCATAATAACACCTCCTGATGAACAACCTGATAGGAAGGCCCCTTTGGACTCGCCAACCTTTGACAAGCTAGATGGACGCTGGTTGGTGTGGAGACACTGATAGGTTATCAAGGAGAGAGTGGGAAGGGCAAGCTGGCTGCTGGCCAGTGGAAGTGATAGGGCCCAGAGGAGTGAAACTTGACTAGCAGTGGGCACTTAAGCCATATAGATCAAAGGATGTTGACGTAAACTGTGTGAATGTGTGTGAGTTTGGGTGTTTCAGAGGAAGGTCAATTGGCTGACCCTTTTATCAGTGGGAAACATCAATCATCACTACTCTGGGTAATGATCAAAACTGATATTTCATGTTGAGTTTTGTATTAATTATTGTCTTATATTGTATTTATAGATGCTTGCTAAGTAAAAGGTTTTTTTCCACTGCAGAAATCATGTCAAGATTTCCACTGTTAACTTTTCCAATTAGTAATGGTTCTCCTTTCCCCTTGTTCTTTTGTGCAGTCTGATAATATACAAGCAAAGTCTTTGTGTTAACCTTGACGCTCTCAGCAAACACTGTCTGAGATCCTTCTTCAAAGCAGAGATGAGAGATGTACAACTGACCTGTCTAGTGTGCACCCTGCTGGGATTGCCCCCAGCTCCTCTATAACACTGTGTAAGATGAAGCAGGTTTAAAAACATAAGATTGGATTTTATTTTTCCATATTAACAAAATACAAGCATCAATGAACTCAGCAAGAACTTGATGGATTTGTTCAAGTCTCAAATTTCCATACTGTATACCCGGACATCATAAGCATGTGCCGAGCTGTCTGTCCTCATACAACCCCAGTCTTATAACATTGTGTAACAGCAGAGGCAGGGCATGCGTTAACTTGACTCAGCACCATTAAACAAGCTTCTCTTCCATTGTCTTGGTTATTTTGTGAGGAGTACTGACACTTTTAGAGTTTACAGATAAGATATTTTAAGGGTGACCACTGGAATTTAACTGGGAACCATAATGGCACCTTAATCCTGATCAGTAGCTTGTCAAGTTACTAACACGGAAACCATGTTGGATGGCTAACAGTTTAGTTTTATACATAATATGTATATAATATGTAATGTTTCATCCAGTTTTACAAATACAACTTTTTCATCTTTATTTTTTAAAATGTGTTTTATTCCAAATATTTTAGCTGTTGAGCCTAAAGAGATGCTCTTATATGTTTGATAAAGAACCATAGAAATAAAATAAAACAAATGCATAAAATCTAACTCCTTTCTGAATGAATTGAATGATTATTCTTGTAAACAGAGCTGCACTTCAGCCTGCATATTCCAGCTGCTGGAGCTGCTGCATTTATGCTGTTTATGTTTCATTTTGGTTTGTCTACTCTGCAATTTCAGTAATAATTCTAACTTATTTTATAGTTAAAGAATGTTTCATGCTCCAAATTAAACTTAGAAAGTTTTAGAAATAATATCTTGTAACCTCTATCAACCAATGTTAAAATGGAACATAGTGAAATCTAATCTAATGACACCCCCCCACCCCCCTCCCAACACACTAATTTCTGTCCTTTGTAAGCTACACCCTTTAAAACTCACCTGGATGCGTTGATGGAGGAAGAAAAAGACTGGAAAAGCATTTATTTACCAAAATGCAGCGTCATCATCTAATGACAGAATAGCTGAATGCAAATAGCCTGGAAACACCAATACTAAACATACACAAGACTACCAAACCAGACGCAAACCATAGTTTCCTAGGTGAATGCCCCATATTTGGTAGATATGTTAAAGTTTATCATAACATTATTAAATATTGGATTTTAACTCTTTGTGCAAATGATCTGCACAAAATATGCTAAAATATCAAACTAAAGCAAAAAAAAAGTATTCAAAAAGTCTGCTTTGGAACCTATGAGTGAATAAATTAATGTAGGTTTAAGAGAGGCTTCATTACCTCAGTAGCAGATCACCTGAAGGTTCCCCTTAGTTTGAATGTCACTTCTGTACCTTCTTGCTGTATAAAAGGAATTATTTGTGTTAGAAAACATGTTGTTTTCAGCAAGTTGAAAGGGCACATTTTTGTTTTCTTCACTTCAAAGCCTTTAATCAAAGTTAAAATTTGATGAAATCTGGGAATTTACTGGAAAAACACTTGTGTCTAAATTAGATGGGTAAATGTACTTTGCCAGTAAGTAACACAATTGCGTTTTTTTCTTTTACGATGACAGTTTGAAATGTTTTGAGAAGTTAAGAAAATGTTTCCTCAGTAGTAAAGTGGGCATCACTGAGGTTTGTTGATTTCAGCATCCTGCAGGATGCACATTGTCAACAAATGTGAGTGGTGGCACTGTGGCGGTGCAGCTTTGTGCGTGTTCCTCTGTGAACGTGATCCTTTTCAACGTGAGAGGGGAAAACGATGGAGTGATAAAAATATCTTGCCCCATCTCTTCTCTCCCCGGAGGGCCAACTCCCTCCACTGCTTTTATCCAGCAGCCTTGAGGGAGAAGCTGGGAAGAGGGTGGAGAGAGAGAAAGGAAGAAAGGTTTAAAAACAGGAAGTAAAAAAGTTTAAATAAATAAATAAAAATACAGTAAAGAGAAACTGAACAACAGCAAAAGAAAGATTTAGGAAAAGAGACTAAAAAGAGACTGTGTCATTTAATTATCACTTCCCATTTTCTTCTTGAATGAACTGCTGGGGTGTGAGGAATGATGAGCGACAGGGTGCTCTCTACCCTCCACCCTCCACTTCTCATTTCCTCTTGTTTCATCTGTACTCGTGCCCCTATATAACCTCTGACACACACCACGTCTCAGTTATTGCTGCGTTAGGTGGACAGAAGACAACAAGTGTCTGCACATCTGTGAGCTTCTTACAGTTACAGAGATTTACTTTTTCACGGGAAATATCTTAATTTAAAGGATAAAACAACACCGTATCGTAGTATTCCATGTAGTTGCACCTGCAGCACAGTTCTCAACAGAAGCACTAAAGGATCAGTTACCTGCCAGCAAGAGAAAATGCTGAAACTCTCATCTTTCTTCTTGAAAATAGTCCTGGTGCTCCCGCTGGTGATGCACAAAACAGGTAAGATTTGTTATGTTACCAATAAAATTAAAAAGACTTCTTACAGGTTGCTTTTGGGAAGAATGCTGGTGACAGCAGAAAATAATCAAAGTAGAAGTGTTTGTTTTAGTTTTAAACTGCAAAGTTTAAAACTAAAACAAAGGTAAACATGTTTTCTATCCACTTCATTCAAAAAATACTTTAAAATTTGATGTTTTCTGTTGCTTCTGGTCGATATGAATTAGGAAAAATAAAAATCAAACATTACTGAACAATGTAGGCATTAAACTTTCTTCAGTGAGTGCAAACTGCAACACAAAGGACTGTTTTTGTAGGATATTCTGGGAGGAAGTGTTTGGCAGTAGTAGAGACCAAAGCTTTAGGACTCAGACAAAGAGTCTAAATGTGTTATTTATCCTCAGAATGAATAAAATGACCTGTTTGATTTTTGTTGGATTTACATTTTATTCCTCTGGTGTCCCCACCAAGATGCAAAAATGGACATCATCATGAGTAAGCAAGACTTTCAAGTTGGAGAGGAAATCTTATTGTTATGCAAAGGTGAGACGTCTTTACGTCACTTCATGAATAATAAACCAATCTCTTTTAATACTTCTTCATCTTAAATGAAACATACTCGCCTGCCCTTTCTTACCTTGTCGTCTCCTGCAGCTGGAGGAGAGGGAGATATTACTTGGAAGAAGGATGGTGAGGATATTGACAGTGATGAGCTTGTGTCCAGGGTGGATGAGACTTCCTCTAAGTTACTTATCAAGAAGGCTACAATAGAAGATGCGGGCAAATACACCTGCGTTTGTGACTTTGACTCCGGACACAACGATGAGACTCAGGCAACTCTGTTTGTGTATGGTACGTAATAATAACATAACTTAATGGTAAATCCTTTTGTTGAACTTGTTGAATCTGGAGCTGAAAAGCAGCTTTACATTGTTCTCCTATTTTTTTTAAAGAGGGCCCATCATTTGGTGAAACCCACACTTACCACGAGTTTCTGGAAGGCATCACTGCAACAGTGCCATGCCTGGTAACTGGGAAGCCACACGTGGATGTTCATTGGTTTAGAGATAATCAAGAAATCTCTTCTAATAGTAAGTCCAGCTCTTTATGTCCTATTCCATAATGGTTTATTTTATGATTTATTTAAACTTTTTCTAAACTTGGTTGACTTTAAACTAATTTACGAGAGAAGATACGAATTTTAACACAGAATTCTGAACAGCATGCTAAGCAACATATTCTTATGTATAATATTATTGCCACTGTAGGAAAACTACTTGTGTGATATGAAAACAGCAACTTCATCCTTAACATCTGTGCTGCCTTTTCACTCCAGCAGGAAGACGTGTCCATAAGAAGAACGATAACACTCTCTTTATTGAGAAAGTGAGTAGAGAGGATGCTGGGACGTACGTCTGTCAGGCTGCCATCACAGGAAGATCTATCTCTAAAGATCTCTCTGTTTCTGTCGTTGTCAATGGCAAGTATCTCCAATCTGTAGGTTGAGACTAATATTGAGTATGTTTAAGTTTGTATTTGATATAATGAGATCATTTCTTAAAATATGACCTCATCCTGCAGTTGGTCCCACTGTGCGCCTGAGAGAGGTGGAAAAAAAGGTGATTGCCGGGCCCGAAACCAATGTCTCTTTGTTATGTTTGGTGGATGGTTTGCCAAAACCCAACATCACCTGGGTCATGTAGGTCATGCTTCTATCTATCTATCTATCTATCTATCTATCTATCTATCTATCTATCTATCTATCTATCTATCTATCTATCTATCTA
>JBAMHX010000007.1:21731892-21742022 GCA_037177515.1 Pseudomugil tenellus | reverse complement strand
AATATAATATAATATAATATAATATAATATAATATAATATAATATAATATAATATAATATAATATAATATAATAATCCTATATATAATCCTTTTTGTCTCCGACAGGAAAACACAAGCTCCTACAGATGCATGATGCCAAAATCTGAAGAAGGAAAGCAGAAAAAAAATGATAATAAACTTGTACAGTGAAAAGAAAAGAAGTTCAACAGTCTCAGCTGATACAGGAAAAGTCAAGCAAGCTGACACGCTGAAGGAAATGAACTGATTCATCCAAAAGCGTGTCAATATCAGGCAGATCCAGCCCTCTGTCTGGTTCAATGGGGGGTGACGCGATCCTGCGTGCAACGTCTTTATTTCTTTTTCTTTTCTTGTCTTTATGTTCTATAGAGTATTGCTGGTGCGGACATTACAGGGTAAAATTGTTTATATCCAATGTTTACTTGCTTTTCAGTTTTGTTACTAACGTTGTTTTATTATTATATTGTGGCAGCTTACAGTTAGGTTTGTGAGTTTGTGTCCAAATTGTATAACACTGACTCTTTGTGTAAAGAAATAAGTGTTTATATTTATTACTTTTAATGTTAACCGATCATGAAAGGAGAGTTTTAAAATAAAACTGATGTAATGATTGACAGGATAACCAGTGCTGCTGTTGGCCACGTTTTCTTTAAATGAAAATATTGTGCATGGTCAGCACTGGCCACTTAGGGACATGTAATTAATGTAGCTAACTTATCATGTAAAATTACACCAAAGGATCTTAAGTCATTTTGTATTTTTACTCATATTATTTGAAGTAAATAAGTATAACCACAGGAAAATGATTGAAAAATGCAGAAAACAAGCTTCAGGTTCACAGATTTACTGGTTTTAATCATGAATAATGCCGTTGTAATACTGTGTTCAATACTGTTCATAGTTCTCTATTTTGCTTCTTTCATATTTGTTTTTTCACATTTCGATCAAGTCATAAAACAACTTCATGTATTTTTCTGCTCGCCAGATGAATGTTGGTAATAGTATTTCTTTGACAAACATTAAAACCTCAGCTGTGCGTTTCCACGCTCACCCCATGCTTGTGTATCTCCATATCTCCAGCTTCCTCCATCGGTTTAAAGACATGTTGGTCACTGTAAAATGAGTGTGACAGCATCTGTGTGGGTGGCTATACGTCTCTCTAGCCCTGTGACAGCCTCCCACCTGGTAGATGTTTCGATCACACCCTTCTTAGCATACCGTGATCCTGAATTGGAATAATGTGATAATAAATGAACAAATAGTTGCTTGTCTCCATGTTGTCTCTGTGATGGACTGACAGCCTGTCCAGGATGTAGTCTCTCTCTTCCCTGATAGCAGCTACAGCGATAGGCTCCCACGCATTGCCAGATCAGTTAGCCTTTGTTGGCATTTTATATCATAAGTACTGATATTTCCTAAGGAAATAACTGATGCTTAACTATTTTTTGTCTTCTACTAATTGTTTCATCTGTTTACAAACAGGGTAAACACCGGTTTTAGTTTATTCCTTCGTGTTTGAACAGTTTGGAGGAGATAAGAGGAGTCATATAAACAGTTTCTGTCAAGCAAAGCAGACTGTGCTTGATCTGTGTGTTGTATTTAACATCCAGACAAGACAACTAGAAGCAAAGCAGGAATTCAATGTAGCATTAGATGTAAAGCCACAGTAATAATGATTACTATTTACAAAAAAATAATAGTGACATGTATTTTATTGCTCATTATCTGGGTTGAATAAGTCTACCAAACTGCAAGTCCAAGAGAATAGTTTTCAGGTTTTTCTAAGCTAAACTTGTTTTATAATAAATTTTAATTAATTACTATGTTTTCATTAGTCAGCATATGTATCCACAATGACAAAGCAAAAACATGGATCAAAGAAGTTTTTAGTTCATTTATTGAAACTTAACTTCATGTATATCCCATTTCTAACCTGCAGCTGATGTTAAAACAACTTGGCAAAATCTTTCCCGTGGTGGTTTGTCTCGACCTTCTTCATCAAAGTGTTCAAATTCAATCAGGTTGGATGTAGAGTGCCAAATTTATTGGAGATCAACTAGATCCCAGTATGCCTTTCCGTGTTCACTTTACCATACAGCCTTAACTGATGCATCACCCTCCCACTGTTTCTCACATGTCCACAAAGGAATTAAGACCTGGTCCAGAGTGTTAAGGTCATAGAATTTATAGCGATTACTGACTTGAAGGTCAGCATGTTTTCTGCAGCAAATAAAACCAGACCTGTATAAAACCAATCCCCAATGCAGTAAAAGCAATGCTAATAGATTATCATATTATAGTTTTGTCTTTTAGGGATGGATACTGTCAGAAATAAACAGCATGTTTACTTTTTATTTAAGGGCCAAAGTGATGGAGAGTAAAACAGGAACTACATAAAGCTGACGTTTAACCACAGTGACTCTGTCAAAAAAACATGAAATGTTTTATTTAAATTCCTTTGTGCCACAATATATATGTTTTGTTGTTAATTCTTGATGGAACTACTTGTGTGTGTTTTCAATGCCTTATTTGATATAATCATATGTGATGTAGTATTTTTTTCTTCATTCATTTATTCATTAATCCAGTTCAGGGTTGTGGGGAAGCTGGAGCTCGAACCAGCAACCTCACTGCTATGAGGGCACAGAGACATCCTGCAGCTCACCATTTCTTTACATGACTTTGTATTTGGGTTCCCCATCTTTTCTCTTTTTTCCCTTTACTTTTTTTTAACATTTTTATGTTTTTTAACTTAACTCCACTCGCACTGAATAAATGAACCAAACTGCAGATTGCTTTACAGAATAAAATAAATAAAAATTATTTAAAAAAACAATTTATGCAGACGATAAACTAACAATATTTCTACCTCTAGAACCTGATGCCACACAGCAAGCCTCTGTTGTAGAGGCTTTCCCACTGCAATGTATTTTCATACATGAATATTTACTTTTATATCAATACTAGGTAGAAGTTGAAAGCTTGGTTTGGAGAGAACTGTTTCTTAGTCACAGCTCAAAGTTTTCAGGCAGACTCACTGACAAATGATGTGCCAATCAGGATACATATGATCCTTATGACATCATTTCATAGATCTTTGTTATGAAATATTATAGCTTAATTCATTAGGGAGAGGTGTAAAAAAAATAAAAGTTTTTTTATGTAATCTTAATTATATCTATATTTTGCACACATTTAAGGCATCTTTAAGTAAGAGCGTTCAGCTCTGGATACATAAACAGCAGAAGTGATACCTGGGGAAGGCTGCAGCGGTCGGAGCAGCTCTATGTGACGCGGTGCTATGCGGCGGGAACGCCCCCGTTAGCCTGATACGCTCCTGCTGACAACAAGCACATGACCAAACGTGTTTACACCTGCAGTAACAGACTCACAACGGAATCTGTCACTTGCTTCTCAGACCAGGTTAACAAGTTCTTTTGTGGTAAGACTTTATTATTGATGGAAGCTCATTAGTATCCGGTGTGTTAGTAAGTTTGACCTAGCTTTATTAGCATGGTGGGGTTTCCTGGAGGCTCGCGCTTCTTCCGTAGCAGCAGCTGCTAGCTTAGCATGCTAACGTGTGTCGGCAGATTAGCTGGTTTGCAGCGACGTCAGCACCAATTAAAACTAATTAGGAAATTGTTACTTTTGTGTCAGACGGTGTTAATTCAGCTGGTCAAAGGTAACAGAATGAGTGTAGTTGTATGTCATGACATATTTTCTCGCTTTTAGTAAACACATGGGTGGTTGAACGAATTAGCTTCTTAATTGATCATGTAAACGAGTAAGTAGAAAACTAGTGTGACAGCCGTGACAATCACTTCAAGGCATTTAAATCAGATTTTTAGCTTTCGCCAATCACTCAGTAATGCAATAGGCGGTGTTTCCATGCTGTCTATAGTAAAGCCAACGCGAAGATTAATGTCGTATTTGCATGTGTTTAGTGTCTCAATGAGCATCATGTTTGTTTGCATTGTGGCTGTTGTTTGCAATCCAGCTAAATAAGTCAATTAACTTTAATACGCTAAAACACAATCAACAAACACAATTGATGTGAATGGCATTTTAGATTTTTCTCTCATTACAGGAAAAAAAACTCATTCATTTGAAAAAAATAGCGTTAATTTGTAAAATATCGACGTTTTAACACAAATTGGTTTATTTTGAATAAAAAACTTTATTGAAGGAGTTCTGTTTTTTTCAGCAATATGTTGCATATCTGATGACAGCACATTTTCATTTCACACAATAATCCTCAGGTCAACAGAGCCGTCTCCATCTGTTCCTAGAGGAAAAGTTGCATCCTTGCTCTCTGGCTCCGGGACGCTGGTTTTCTTGCTGTCCAACATGGACGACACAAACGTAGAACGTGAGTCTTTTCCTTTCTTATGCTTTAACTGTGTATTTTGTTCTAACTGCAAATTGTTCTAACTTAATTTTCTCTTGTGGTGTGTCCTTCCAGAGGTGACCTTGGCTCTGCTGGATGCAGCCATCGATAAAGACGATACAGTTCAGGAGCAAGTCAGAAAGTCTTTGTTGACTTTGGGAAAACAGCAGCCAGACCGAGTGTTAGCTATGTGTCAGGATTACCTCTTGAAAAACCCAAAGGTAAAACTCCACGATGCACACGGATCATTTGAAATGCATGTTTAATGAAATGCTGTCCTGTAGGTGCTGCTGTTACCAGCGTTCCTACTGCACACTACCTAGCAGAGTAAATACTGCGGCTCTTTTGGTCGATAAGCAGTGTAAATACTAACGCTGCTTTTTTAACTCTATCTACTGAAGGCATAATTGTTGGATCATTTTTTCAGAAAGACTACTAAAACACCTTTGTTATACAGAGTGCTCAAATGGGAACTGGAAGTTCCCCATTTGACATTTATTCATTTCCTTCATGAAAGAACTGTCTTTATGAAATAATTGTTTAAAACAGGATTGTAGTAGGGCTGGGCAATCAATCGAACTTCAATCTCAATTACAATATGGGTTTTCAACAATCATAAAAATAAAATAGTTCAATTATTTGCTCTTTCGCAATTTGTCTTTTCAGTAACAGTTTCAGCGAGTTGCCTGTTTGCAACTGAAAGTAACACGACAAGCCCAGATAACAAAACTCAGTGACAAGCAGGAGCAGCATCACATTTAATATCTGGAAGGAGCCTGTTAACCTTTAGAACAGCGTCGGTACTTTGTGGAATATTTCCAGAACCTCACAACAACACTTGATGCGGTAAATTACTAACTGTAACATACTGTTTGGGTGAACTAAGATGAGCTCGAGGCATTTTTAGCCTTTACAGAAGACTTAATCCATCTGTTAAGTGCGAGAAGAACTTAACGGCTGGGAAATAAATTCATTTTATTAAAGTTAATGGATAATTGTGTTAAATAATCAAGATCGTTTTGCCATAACCGAGCAGCCCTAGATCGAAATACTAATATGTTCTCCAAAACTAGTGTTTGATTATGCAGCTGCAGTCTACCTATAGTGTTTTAATACCCATGTATAACGGAGTGCATCACCTCTACGTACTTTAAATTCATGAGCAAAGGTCTAAAAATCCGGTTAACAAAGTTAGCACACAGTGTGTCTGCTAATATAGTTTAAGACACAGTTTAGTCTAGATTTATGATGGATATTTAAGATTTGATGTGCTAATGGTGGCAGAAAGATTTTATCAGTGCTATAAATGTCATAATGAGCAGTGATGGCATTTTGTTATGTGTTTCTAAAAACTTAAAAATGTTAAAGTAAAAGGTAGTGTGAGGCCTATGAGTTGCAGTGGGAAATGTTGATCACATTACATTTATGAATAAAAACTCATAAAGCTGGTTTTGTTGAGGTCCTCTTTTAACTTCCTCGGGAATTTCTAACCAGGAATTGGATATAAACATTGGTTAGTTAATAGCTTTGTGTGTTTTTCATATCAACTAATAAGACCTTTTTCCCTGTGCTCGTTCCAATGTTAACATTTTTTGCTGGTATTTTTTTCTTTTTACTGTAAGCAGCTTCCAGGTAGGGAAGAGCAAAAGCAAGAAGTCTTTGAAGTCTATTTTTTAACTGAGTTATTTTCC
Organism: Pseudomugil tenellus; assembly: GCA_037177515.1. Lineage (NCBI taxonomy): Eukaryota > Metazoa > Chordata > Actinopteri > Atheriniformes > Pseudomugilidae > Pseudomugil > Pseudomugil tenellus. The sequence goes on along the minus strand of JBAMHX010000007.1, from coordinate 21,735,925 downwards.
ATAGACCCTGTCAACAGCTTGTGGCTGTGTGAGGCTGCAGCATGTCAGTGTACAGTCACATCCACTGACCTGTCTTTCACCATCTGATTTCATCATTTCACTGAGGAAATGCTTCAGGAAATATCTCTGTAATGGCATGTAAGCCATTTTAACTGCGATGCAACTGAATCTTAATCTTATTTTCTTTCTTCCTCTTTATTTCTTCATCTGCAACTTACCTTCCAGAATCACAACTTGCAGATAAATGCAGCATCTTTTCAAGACATATTTTGATATACTTAATTTTTTATATATATATATAAACTTTTTTGTCCTTTTACATTTTTTTATTTGGGTATTGTATTTTAGATTTTTACCTCTTCTCTTCCTCCTACAGCTGGTTGTGAGCCACAGAGTGGTGATACTTCAGACTATTGAGCTGATTGTCAGCTCCAGCATATCAGAGATGAGTGCTCCCAGAATAAAAAGTATTATCTCCCTGGCTTCAGATGAAATGACCCGATCAAAGGTAAAGTGATGTCACTTTGCTCCTTGGTTTTGATCTATTTAAAAAAAGCAAATGATTTAGTTTTGAGTAGGATTGAATTGTTCTCCACACATATGTCTTTAAGTTTACAGTCATTCTAATGTTTTGCTTGTTTTTTTCTTCCTGATTGATTGATTCAGGAGGTTATCTCTGACTGGCAGCAAGCAGCCAGTACTATATTGGTTGCTGTGGGCAACAAGCACATTAATGACATCATGGAAGAAATATTAAGCAAGTTTCAGCCGGGGATCCTACCTCACTTCTTCGTGGTCAAAACTTTAGCAAACCTCTCTGACTCAAACGGTAAGAAACAGAGTGACATGGAGCCAAATGTTTATGTACATTTTCAGTTCAATAAAAATAAGTATAAAGTTATTTCAGCCTCTTGAATGACAAACGGGATTGTATTAAAAACATGCTGAAATGTAAGAAGCTAAGAATGAAGCAAAAGAAAATATTTGAACGTACGAACAAAACTACTCAAGAAGAATGTACAGTCAGTGGATTAGTTGGTGAGGGTGGCAGGATTGGGTGTAAAAGGAATAGCCACTAAATCCTTCCACTTTCAAAGCAATAATTTCTATTAGTTATCATATTTAAAAATGCCTGAGACTTTTTGGAACATAAAATCACAAATGTTAACAAGACCTGACTTACCTTATCTTATGTTTTATCACATTTTTAATGTTTTTTACTGATTTTAATAATGACATTTGATTTTCAAACATTACACCTTGTGAATTAAAGGATAAATAAAAACAGATCTTTCTAGCTACACGGAACTGTAAATGAACTGCGCAAAGACACCACTGAGTTCTCTGGACACAAGCTCATGCTGGATGCCCACTGAGATTAGACTATAATTCTGTAGTCAGATGAGTCATCGGTTCTGCTAATTTGAAGAAGAATGAATGTAAAATTCTCAAGTAAATCGCAGAGAACGCTTGTGATGGTATATGGGCATGTTAATGGTTTTTCTCTAGCATGAGTAGGTACCAGTGATGCAGGGCTTTTCTGAGGAGTGTTTGTAACGACATTCAAATGGCACAATTCATTCTGCACAAATTACAATAGTGTAGCTTCAGAAGCAAAGTTAAAGCCCGTTAAAGTGTTGGGTCACAAGTTGAGTATTAACTGTTGGTTGTAAGAAACTATAAACCTGTTAGACCTGTTTTATTTCTGCAGGAATACTTTTGTGTGTTTTTATTTTTTTAAGCTTTAGTGATAAGAGGGAAAAACTTCCAGGGTCTCTGAACTAATTAACGCAATTAACTCTATTTAAATGGATTGTTATTGGCCATTCAATTTTAGTTTGTGCATCATGTGTCTCCTCAGGTTGTATCAGCTGGGAGAGGTACTGTTGTGCATTCATATGTCCAGATAGTTTTTTTTTTTTTAAAGTTAATACCACTGTGGTTGTTAATTCATTTGTTCGTGCATATTAATAATTTGAATTGAATCCAGATATTTGAAGCAAAGTTAAATTGAACTCCCTGATAGTGTGTCAGCAGGTATAGCAGACAAGACCCAGTAAATCAATTTCCCAGCAAGCCCTGTCTTTCTGTTACCATCTTTACAGACATCACCTCTTTTTCTCTGCTGCACTCGGTTAGACCACAGTCAGTGTAGCACAGAAATGCAGGATTTATACGCATCCATCTGGTTATAAGGTGTTCTTTTCTTTTTTTTCCCAGTATGAGATTTTATGTGTGTAAAAATACATTTCAACAAGTTTCTGAAAATGGGGTCAGTGCATTATATTGACATTTGTAATTAAATAATTTGACTAAAACCCATAAAGTTTAAGTCTGTATCTTTTTAAAAAGGAAATTGAGCTCAAAAGCAACTAATCTGAGGCTCCTGCTGTTTTCTAGTTTATGGGATGGTGCCATTCCTGAATGCTATTCTGGGAACCATGTTGCCCATGTTGGGCATGGCCAAACAGGACAACATGAAATGGGTCTTTTCTTCAGGTAAGAACGTCACATGCTCTTTTGCAACATCCCAAGTCGTACACCACCCTTCTGAAGATAATTATTACACATATTTCTCTCTTTTTTTTTTTTTTTTCTAGCTCTGTGTCATTTCAGCGACAGCATCTTGGAGTATTTGGCCAACTTGGACAAGGCTCCAGATCCGACTGTTAGAAAAGACACATTTGCCAGTGAAATCTACGCTGCTTTTGACATCCTCTTCAACAACTGGTTACAAAGCAGAGAGTCCAAGGTATCGTCTATAAGTCAGTGTCGTGGGTTGAGCAGCTTGCAAAGAAAATCCTACAGAAATGACATGTATTTGGTTCTAACATGTTCAGATGAGTTTTGGATATATACCCCCTCACCCCCACCCAAAAAAAAGAAACTCCAGCATGAGATTCTGGGAATAATCAGGCTCTGAGTTCAGAATGAGAAACTTGTGATTTTAATCCTAAAGAGAATTAAGTGAGCAGTAAACACTGGTGTCCGATCACTAGTGTTTGTATTGAGTCTATATTAAACTGTGTTTACTGAGTAACAATTGCCCCGCTGTGTTGTAAGGCTGGGTAATGAAAGGCACTGGGGCAGTCATTACAGCTCATTTTGTTTCACTGAAACAAGATTCAGAGGAAGGAAATTCTGTAGACCCGATGCTTGGAGGTGGTGCCGGATGGTTTGACATGGGGTCAAATTTCTGTGTAGAATCATTCTGATTTACTCTTATCGTAGTTGTGCTGCTCGTCTTTCTCTGAGCTATCATCCTCTTTTGCTATAAAACCAGTTTTTCCAGCTGCTCCATGCTCAAGCACTTTCAGCAAATAAACTTCAAACTTTATTTATTTATACAGCACTTTTTATGCCATTAGGCAACAAAAAGTACTGTACATAAAACAAAACACACAATTGCACACAAGACAGACCACCTTTCCCCATGCCCAACCATCCCAACTCGCACTCATTCCTACACCCACCTACACACCCACCCCCAACTGTCCTATTCTCTTAACTAAAACTATTTAAGCAGTGACTAAAATGAGAAAATAAAAGGCCAAATAAAACTAGGAAAAAAAATCCGAATCTGGCTCAGCGCTGATGTGAGGAAACGATATAAATGGGATCCATCCAGACCAGGAGCCAGTGCCCCCTCGCCCATAGTGGCTGCCACCACAGCAACCACCCACCACCCAGGTCAAGGCAGACCAGGGTCCACGTTGGACCCCACGCCTCCCAGGCCGGGGAAAGTTCCCGCGGCACCAACCCCAGACCGAGAGGGCAGTGCCCCCAGCAGAGAGGATCCCTGTGAGGAGAACACTGGAGTTTTAACATAATAAAATACCCTTAAGAAACAATAAGGGCCAATTAAAACAAAAACACAATAAAATGCATATACACAACTTAATAAAATATAATTTTATTTATTTATATATATGTATATATATATATATGTATGTATGTATATATATATATATATATATATATATATATATATGTATATATATATATATATATATATATATATATATATATATAT
>JBAMHX010000007.1:21712970-21731792 GCA_037177515.1 Pseudomugil tenellus | reverse complement strand
GATAAATTAGGATCAATTTCAAGGATCTTGCAATTTTAGCAAAACTATCACTTCACTTTAACACTGTACATTATAAGATATTGAATACGATAAAAATTAAGTTAAAAAGCCAAATAAAAAGGTGATTCTTGAGCCTCCTTTTTAAAAACATTAACAGTTTCTGCAGCCCTGACGTTCTCTAGTAGGTTGTTACACAGTCGAGGGCCGTAATAGTGGAGGGAGGCCTCACCGCATGTTTTAGTTCTGACCTTAGGAACAGATAAAAGCCTGGTACCAGTGGACCTCAGGGTCCGCGAGGGCTCATACCTAAAGATGAGTTCTGATAAATAAGAAGGCCCAAGACCATTAAGACATTTATAAACGACTAAAAGAATTTAAAAATAAGCATTTGATCAATGTGTTGTCATCAGTATATCAGCTGATGGCATTTTGTTGGCTTTGACACGTGTCTGCAGTGGAATAATGTGTCTTCAGGGCCTAAGTGACGACTTGTTTAAGTTTTGAACATGAGATTAACCATAACCAGTAAAAGGGCTTAACTGAACTAATTCAGTGACAAATGTATCTGTGTAAATGGAAAAACTGAACATAGGTTTGGTTCTCTCCTTTTGATTTAATCGCTGTCTCACTTATTTGATGTTACAGCAAGTGAATATGCAGCAGTGATCTAACCTCCGTCCCACTTGTCACAATGCATCTTACCTGTCTCTGTCTCTTGCAGCTGAGGTTGACAGTGGCGGAGGCAGTGGGCTCTATGTGTCATCTGATGGCGAGTGATAAACTGGAGGAGCAGCTCCCCAGAATCATCCCAGCCATCATGTCCCTGTACAAAAAAAACACCGAGCACTTTGTCATCAGCAAGGTTGGTGTGGTGCACATCTAAGATTTTCTTTCTTGATTTGTTACAAAGAATCATTTCTTTAAAGAAAACAATGTTTACGTCTGTGAGCTACAGTGTCACGCTTTTTATTTTTAACAATATGTTTTCTTTCCTGTTAAGATGCCTGAATATATAGCTTACAGTAAAAACATCACACTCTTAAAACTCACTGAAGTTCTGCAGTTCATGTTTTTTTTTCTGGTCAGAGCCTTTGCCAAGTCCTCGATGCTTCTGTTAACATGGGCAGCAGGGTCCTAGAGACGCAGATGGAAGGTCTTCTCTTTGTGCTGCATCAGCAGGTACAGTTTTTAATTAACTGCTGCAACTGTGTGTAAACCAGAGGATTAATGCATGACACACAGTCATGAGTATTAAATCAGAAGTTGCTCACTTTAAACAAAAGATTTCTCTGCTTCATTGAAATGATTTTTTCAACTTTAATCCATCTATTTTACCCAGTGGACTGGATTTTTCTTTTAAGTCATTCACCTTTATTGTTTTCCTTTAGTTGCGTCATAACACTTCAGTCATGCTTTCACAAACATGTGACTTGCACAGTGCTTGCTTGTTGCAGCATTTTGCCACAGCGTCATCTATGTGCATGTGATCTTAGTACATCTCAGGGCTTCCTGCTGGGAAAAGGAAGTATCTCCTGCAACGTTGCTAATGCACCAGCTATAGTTAGCTACTCGTGTTGGAAAAGTTAGTATATTTGTCTTTTTTTATCTCCTCAGGTTTCTGCTCCTGTTGATTACAGTGACCCTCCTACTGTGAAGAACCATAATGAGGTCCTGCGCTGCTTCAGTTTGCTTGGTATTATTACTTTTATCTGTTTATAGTAGTATGAATAGCTATGTGTAAACTAATAGTAGTATACAGTAAGTCCTGAGCTAAAAGCAGCAGTCTTTTCTATCTGATGTACTTCTATGGAGTCACAAGTGCAGTAATGAGATTTTGCATTAGTGTTGGAGTTTTTTTGTTTTGTTTTTGTCCTGTCCAGCATTAAGACAGGCAGAATGAGGATCTGTCCGCTGTTTAATGCTGAACAAATTTACTGTGTCAAGGGGAATTATATGTATTTACAAAGTTCCTCTTGATAATCTGAATTCTTTATTTATTTTAGTTACATTTTAGTTGGACATAGTTTCCATGAATTGCTGGACACGACTGGAGGAAGAGAGAAAGGGCAAAGTGTTGGAGTCTTTTGCCTCTGCAGGATAATCATGTTAACTCTGACAGCCGTTCGGCCTCTCTCCCTCTCTTTCTTGTCTTTCTTGACTTTCCTGTTTCATCTTTGTGTTTTTTATTCATTTATTATTTTCCAAGAGCATGTGCTGGCAGACTTTTAATCCTTTTTTTTCTTGTTCCAGCTAACTCGTTTCCAGACCGGTTGGTTATGTTTGTTCTTCAGAAGTTGGAGAACAGTAATGAACGGAGCAGGATGGGCTCCCTGGCTGTGCTTCGTCATCTCATCAACTCTTCTAGTGAGGAAATGACTAACTCAGCATACACTGATTTTTATGTCATTCATATCATTCTGTTCACATGAGAACCGTAAAACTGTCAAACTAATTAGAAAAAAATTGGACCATATCACGTTATAATATGAATGAATATATCCATTTTATTCAAAGTCATTTGATGTTGTTCATAGAGGAAACTATATTTAATGGAATTTTTCTACCCTACACAATTAAATATATAGATTTTTATTAAAAAGTTGAGTTATTTAAGGGTTTTAAAAAGATCCTTAAAACTATTTAAGTATTTTACAATCCAAAAAAAAAAGCGTGATCACAAGTACACACAAAATAAAATCCTCCAGTGATGCTGTTTAATATTTTATTCATTATTTTACGGTGTTGCATTTTGCAGACGGTCCCTGTGTGGTGACGCATCAGCTGGCTCTGCAGACAGCTGTGTGTCAGTCTCCCAGCAGGGACCTAAGCTTGTTTTGAGGAAAATAAGATTGTAGCTCACGGTCTACCTTGATGGGATTCTGGTGATGTGTCTGTTTTGTAGAAGCAATGCTTTTTATTAGTATTTTATTGATCTGAAAAATGCTTAAATATCTCTAAATTTCTTCAAGTATATCACTCCAAGCATCACTGTCCCAGTCTCTCCCATCAATCTCATTTAGACATTTCTCTAATCTACTGCAGCAGTTTCCTCATTTATAACCTACATGCTTTATATTCCACCTTTTCACTACAAAACGTATCATAATGTAGTCCTTTTCACACTTTTATAGTCAAACTATGACATTATAACATAAGGTCCTGGCTCAGTGCTTCCATACATAAGCGATATTTGCTTATATTGTGTGGTTATAAGAATATTTGACTTTAGCGTGTGTGTGTGTGTTCCAGCGTCTACAATGGAGGGCAAAAAGCTGCTTATTCTGGCCAGCATCAGACAGCCAATGGCTGACCACAGTAACAAGGTAAACACTTAAAAGTTACTGCTATCATTGTTATGATCAGGACTGACTGTGCGTTTGCTTCTTAGGTGAAGAAGTGTGTGATCCAAGTCATCAGTGCCATGGCTCATCATGGCTACCTGGAGTTAGAGGGGGGGGAACTACTGGTCAGATTCATAGTTCAAAACTGTGCTTTGCATGACTCATACCAGGTAAAACATTTGCTTTATGTATCTGCAGTTTTCAGATTTTTTTTTTTTTTGTATAGACATTGCACAGCAAGATAAAAGCAAAAGTAATTTCCAGCTAAGTGAAAAAAACAAAGCACAACTTGAAAACAAAAGAATTTACTGAATCAGTTTAGTTTACTAGAACTGAGATTGAAGATGTTTCATGTTTCCAGTACTGATGCTCTGGAAAAAGACATTTGTTCTCCAGTATGTTCCTGTTTGTCTACAGAGGGGCCAGAGGCCCACTGATCCAGAGGAGGTGACTAACGAGTCATTAAGGACGATGTGTGACAACACCCTTCATCTGCTGACCACCACTGTTGGACGACTAGCTGATGTAAATGTCTGATCATCTCCTGTGTGTTTGCATCCGATGGATGGATAACTGCTAAAATACTTTTTCCTTTGTTTAAAGGTACTATGGCCAAAGCTGCTGTACTATTTAACCCCCTCGCAGTATAGCAACGCCACCACTCCTCTTTGTAAGAGTCTCATAGTCCTGGGTAATAAGAAGAAAAACAACCAGGACCCCAGCTTTCAGATAGACTTTACACAGGAAGGTGAGTAAAATAAATTAATAATTAGCTTTTTTTTTTTACTTTTTTTGACTAAAATGCTTTACTGGTTCATGTTGGGCTAGACTGTGGAATTTGGAAATAATAGCATTACAAATTGTTCTGTTGTGTCTTTCTCCACCAGTGAATCTCCCATCTCCTCAAACACTGATGATCAGACTGCTGGTAAGCAGATTTTTACCTTGAATAAAACCTTGAATTAAAGTAAAACCAAACACACACGTGAGCTTAAACTGCTTTTCCTTTGCAGAGTCCAGTAAAGGCTCATTAAAACATCTCCTTTCTATTTACTGGATGGTAGAAAGACATTTTAATGGAAAAAAAAGCATTTGCAGTGTTTATTTATAATCATCTCAAGTTATATATTCATATGATAGTCAACTATCTGATTCTCATCTGAGATTTAGGACTGGAGGATTTGTAATAAAGTAAGGTAAACTTTGTCCCACCAGAGGAAATTTGTTTTGATACACTAAAGGTAGCGCTGCATGATGACATAAGACAGGACAAATACTTTGAAAAGACATAATCAATACAAGTTTTACACAATAAAATAGCCAAAACAGTAAAAGGAACCAAAAAGTGCATTATGTTGTCAAACATTGTGTAATGTAAGTGCAGTAAAAAGGCCTCATCAATGGTGACCAGTTACGGTCTTTACACTCCGGGTCTGATATGAATAAACAACACGAAATAATTCAGAGGCAAACAATGACGTTTTGGGTGCAGACTAGGTGAAATTAAATGATGAAAATACTACAAACTGGCATTGTGAGAAAAGCAGACGTGGATTCCACATCAAGCGATGACAATATTGTACCGTTACTGGCAAAAGCAAGAAACAAAGCCCACTGGGAACATCTGATTCTAGAGAAGAGAGCAGAACTTGGGAAATTAAACTGTGAAGTCCAGGAGCTGTAGCTGGACCATGACCGCTTCAGGATGTCCATGACTTCACATTGATCCCATTAAAAAAATATTGATTTGCGAATTACTAAGATGAAATATTCAGAATAGGTGTGTATCCTGGGAGCTACAGGCTCAGCATCATCACCGATATTGAGATGTTAGAGGAAGGAACCGTGGACTGGAGCGGGAGATCTGCAGTTGCAGGCCTCTTCCTGCTTTTACGTTAATAAATACTATTCATGTCTCATATTTTTGTGTTTGGTGTGTTGTAGGTTAATGCAGCATTTCCATTCAATAGTAGAGGTCAAGGAGCGCCGTCCCTCTCACTCCTTCAAATCCTCAGCATCAACATCCATCCAAATACAGAGTCATTGTGGGAGAGAGAGATACCACCTCTGCTGGCTGTTCTGGAGGGTATGAAAATAATATTTTAGACAAAGTCTGACTAGTCTGTTGTTACAAAGGTTTATAAATGGTATTTAAAGAACTCTGACTTTGTTTATCAGATTCGACTGAAGAGAGTCTGAACAAAAAGCAGTGGGATGAGAAGCTGCTGCAGGTGTGCTTTCTGTTCTCTTAGTAATTTATCTGCATTATAATGTGTACAAATAATGGAATTTAAATGATTAGGCTGTTTATATAGATTTAGACAGACATCTTTGTGCATATAATATGTTGGCTGATTGGTTTAAATGTTTGGTGCTGAGCTGTAGAGGACTTTGAACATAAATGTGATTGAATTTGTCCCCAGCTCTTGTCTAAGACCCTGACAACACTAGATGATAAGTGGGTCTGTCAGTTAACAACTGAGGCAACAAGATATCTTTCTACATACAACAATGCGTTAGAGGAGAAGGTAAGTACTGTAAGCCTGGTTCTAAGTAATATAGGCTCTTAGTATTTTTCTTTTAACTGTCTGTGCTATTATTTGGATTATTTCTGTACTTGGAACTTTAATACTTCTGTAGTTTAAATATAATTGAGGACTAGGAATAAAATGATATAAAAAAAAATCAAACTTTATTTATAAAGCATTTTTCATTTCAAACTTACTAATGTATTCATCATTTTGACAGCTTCGGTACCTCAGAGCTGGATGAGGTTAAACAGACTTTGTAAGGTCAATGAGATGAAACAGAAGTTGAGAAAGTGGCATTTCATTAGTTATATAACTCCACACCTACAAATTAACCTGCGAAAGACAAAACTCTTGTATAAAATGGTTACATTCAAATGTGTCACGTTTGATTCACCAAATATATTTGTTCACTAATAGAAATAAACCTAAGTCATGTCATTTTCTCAATTGTTAAGTGTCAAATTCATTTTATGGCTCTTAAACATTATCTCTCCACACAATATCATTATTTAAATGTATCCATCCATTTTCTTCCACTTACCTGAGGATATGTTTATTCATTCATCATGTATTCAGTCTAAACCAGATTTCTCTGAATCAATTTATTTTGCTTTCAGATGAATGTTTTTTTATTTTATCTTGTATTTGACAGCAACAGTAATGGTTCAGCTGTTTAAACAGTGTCGTTACAGTAATATCTAATGCATTCTCTATGTTTAGAGCTTCCTGTACAGATGTATAGGAGTGAGTCTGCAGCAGTGTTTAAATAAGGAGGTTGTGAAAAAACAGCTGCAGGAAATTCTTCTTGCGGCGCGACACAATGAAGCGGTCGAAAGAGAGGTACCTGAAACACAGAACCTGTTAAACTTTCATAACGTGTCCCAGATATGCCTTAACTACTGATTTGTGATCTGTGTGTATCAGGGAGTCGCTATGGGCATCGGTCTGTGTGCTAGCAGCCACTTAGAAGGGACTCTTGCCAAGCTGGAGGAGTTTGGCAAATCGGATGCTTTCAAGAAGTCGCCGAGCATATTCAACCTACTCAAAGTACATAAAAACCATTATATCCATGAAAAACGGATGTTATTGTGTATTGTTTATGACCAAAGAACTTTTTCTTTCAGCAGGAACGAAATGATGTGGAGGTGGAGAAGGTGAAAAGCACTTTGATTCTGTGTTATGGGCAGGTGGCTCTCAATGCACCACCAGAAAAGATACTGAACCGCATTGATCAGGACATCCTGCGCAGCATCAGTAAACACTTTAATACCAAGGTGAGCTTACAGGAGAGGGCAGACTGTTGGTATGGATGAGCCGATTAGGGAAAGAAATTCCACATTGCCTGATACTAACATGGAAAAACAGCTGAAAGAATAACTTCTTGAAGCAGACGCTATATTTGCTGGATATCTGACTGAATCCTCGCATTGTGTAGTGCTGTTATGGCAGATACACGGTATCTACAGACCAGTGTGTTGACTTATTTCCCTGTTTACACTATTTCAATCTTTTTTTTCAATCATTTTATCTATTTCAAAGTATTGTCTTTAATTAACAAGTATTTCATTTCAACTGTGTGTGTAGTGAGGAAACACGTCAACCCCCCCCCCCCCCTTTTTTTTTTTTCAAGCATATTTTAGGTCAACTTGAAATTTTTAATAAAGGCTTGTGAGATATGTAACATTTTTGCTGAACATGGTTGTTTTTCCAAATTTGGAGCGAAATGTTTTTTTTTTTTTCCATTTGAACTTTTTTGTCTTTGTGGTTTAAATCCGGCTAAGACCTTTTCTCATGAGACTGTGTTCAAGAAGTCGCCGAGGCATCATGTCCTAGTTTGATTATCAGCTTTATTACTGAACACATTGGCAAATGCTAGTTTTTCACTGAGTCGTTTTGTTGATTAACTAACAGAGATAATACATACAGAGATACGGCTTATTTTTTTCTGTGCTAGGAAGATTTATATTAAGTCTGACAGGATTATACTATATCTGTAAATGAGCTCATTACCGTGTCGACTCTTTTTCATACAGGTTCTGGGGATTAAAGTAGAGACGAAGGTATCGTTGCAGGAAAGAAGGATCTCTGAGTTTTTCTTATTCTTTTGTCCCTTTCTTTTTTTCTTTTAAGTTTAATTTTATTCTTTTGTCTTAATTTGACTCCTGTCCAACAAACTTGTTCTGGTGTAAACAAAGACTTACCTGAAAGTATTGAAGTCATTAAAAAAAAAGAATAATCATAATCAATAAAACACTGCTCGAGCACAAATGTTATTTAGGCTGATTTTCTGCTCATCAGATCAGCTTAAATGAAAGCAGAGTAGACTGTTCATGACAATGTTTCTTCTCAGGAACAATAATGAAGCTCTTTCCTGTGTATCATAAAAACAAAGTGTTTTATAGTCACCGGTATAATTTTTTGTTCTCTAAACCAGCAATAACACACTTGTTTTTGCCACTAGATGGTGTAGTTATCCGCGCTCCAGAACAGCAGAAGTCTCGGTTATTTCCTCTGGCTGCGACCCAACCCATTATGAGATAAACAGTTTACACATAGTCTTTACATGACCTACATTACTGGCAGCACTTCCAGCTGATTACCAGCAAGAGATGAATAACAAACCCTCTGCATTACTGGCATACTTGTGGAACTGAAAAAAAAAGCTTCCTGTTTACATTTAATCATTTATACACATTATATTCGTACACATACCAGAGTTAAATCCCATTTTTTTTTAAAAAAAAAAAAGAACTTTTCACTTTCAGATCAGTCTTTATATTTTCTCCTCAACTAATTCTGCTCACCCTTTCTCTGTTTGTTTGTTTTTAGCTTCTCTGGGGGTTTGTGATTTCTCTTTGCTAACTTCTAACACTTTTTTCAAGTTTGTAGGCTTTCGGCTCACCTGATGTTTTGCTTAGACCAGAGTCTGCAGATGGTTTGCTGTTGTACCAATATTCTCTAATCTCGCAACTCTTTCAAACATCTTTCCATCCGTAGGCATGGAGGATCAATCTACAATGTTATTTTTGGATTGATTTTAATTGGTTTGGTGAAACTGGGTGATTTGGGTTCTTTGGTTTTGCTTTTGGCATAGCTGTGTAGAGTTGTCTTCCAAAGGGCCTGTAGCTCGCCTCGTTCGTCACATTGGCTATTTGGCATCTTGCCTCAATCATTTTCTCTGGACTTCTCATTTCCATCTTTGTTTTTCCTCTCTGTGTTTTTCTGCATCTCTTTTGTGTTTGTCATTATAAAAATCAGGACCTCACTATGAAGCTCAGTCTGATCCAGAGTGTCGGCTTCATAGCCAAAGCCATCAGCGAGTGTGTAAAGAAACAAGGCTACATCTTCTCCCGCAAGCAGGAGCTCATTACTGTTATGCTGGTTTGTAGTTCACTTAGCAACGCACATTGTACTCCAGCAACATGCAACCACATTTAATAGACCATCTCTCCACCAGGATTTTATCAAGTCGGAGCAAACGGATTCACTGAGGACTCCAGTGCGACACCTGGTGATGACTACCTGTGCCAACCTAATGTATCCTTAAAACAGATTTTTTTTTTTTGTGCATTGTTTTAAAGAAATGAATTTCAGAAATGACTGAGATTTTTATAGATTATGTTCAAACAGCTGACTGTAAAACTTTCTGCAGTCTTTAGTTTAACACAGTGAACATATTATAGCCCCATAAAAGGACCCAGCAGGTAATAAATATAATGCTTGAATCACTGATTCTTTGTTAAACACACTCGTGCCAGTTTCAAGTGTTTTTACCTTTGACTGCAAGTGCTTCAGGCCCCTGGACCCGGTACTGAGTGAGAATGAGAGCTTTGACCTGCTAAAGGTGTGTGTGAACAGCGTGTTTTCTCTGCCACCTGAAACACACACCCCAGAAAAAATGAAAGAAGAGGAGATACTTGACCCTAAACAGAGAAAGGTGATGTAAAGCAGGCAGAGCCTCATCTTTAATATGTTTCTATAACATGACAAACCTTTGATAAGGAAAGTCATGTTGGATGTTTTTGAAATGTGAAAATGTAGCCAAACTAACATATTTGGGTCTGACGTGCACAGACGTTGTACAAAGACACGATGGAAGCTCTGCAGGAGCTGCTGAAGAGCATCCTGGCCAGAGACACCACACCTGATGGCTTACAGAGTGTCTTTAAGGTGAGACCTGATGCTTCAACTAGAAGGAAGTCTTTTATATTTAATATAATTTTACATTTATTTCATTTAGTCTGTTTTGAACGCTTCTCATACAGTGGGAATACTTTCCAGATGCCCTGTATACGGATCTTGTTACTGTCAGCTTATGCAGGAAACATGATTATGCCATAAAATAACTTTTCCAAATATATTTTATTAAAAAAGCAACTGAATTGTTAATCTCATATTTTTTGGTGTTAAGGTACTTTTCATAACTCGGATTCAGTGTAAAAGAGATTTTGTGAAATAAGTTTGACTTTCTTGCAGCACATTGAATCGTGGCTGAGCTCTGCGCTGGACCATGAGAGGGAGCGAGCCGTCACAGCCACTGCTCGCATCCTGGCTCATTATCTGGATCATCTGACTGTCAAGGTGCAGAGACTAACATGCAGAAGTCTTGGATATAATCAAACATGATGGATGTACAGCCATGAAAATGCCTCATTCAATGTTTCGTTGGGCACGAGTCAGTTAAATCTGACAAAATCTGTGATTTGACAATGTGAAGCAAATTTTTTTATAATTTATATAGTTCCTTAAACTAGAATGAGGTGTTTCACAAAAGAACCCCAAACCCCATGCTGTAAATTCCCCATCATGAGAAACACCATCTGTGCCTCAAGGCGCCGATGAGTCTGAGAAAGTGCAGAGCCTGAATGACACAACTTTCACCAGTTAGAGACATTCTTCAGTTAACTGGGAGAAGGAAGCGATTCTCCTTTCTGACAGTGACAGGATACGATGGAGAGGTTATCTTTAGCTCAGAATACTGTTCATTTTGCATTAATTAGACTGGTCTTTTCCCAGTTTATCTTGGTTCCGAGATGACTTATGACCACAGTAGAATCAATCACCTGTTCCCAATATTGCATTTTTATTAATCATTCAAACAATCCTCAGTCTACTAACCCATCAGCGTTAATCCTCTAGTTTTCTTGGCTGTTGCTAGTAGTGACCATCATTCTGTTGTCTTCCTCTGCATCTTCATCCAGAACATGGTGTCTTTTCACAACCTTGGAGCTCTTCTGGGTCGACTATCTCCTCGCTGCTCTGACCCTCATCCTGCTGTACGCACTGCTGCTGTCGACTGTATCTACACACTGCTTTGTATACAGCTGCGATATGAAGGTAAACAAATTGTTCTTGTTTTTTATCTTGTAAAGGGAAGATATTTAACTTTAGAAAAGTCTGTAAAGTTTGCTTAACGTAACAGTTATGCTCAATATTATTACCTTGTGTTTGTCAAACCTGACGTATTTCATGTAGAAATGACAGGATTATTTGTTCTTTTTATGTTTGTTTTTAAGGCTTCGCCTTAGATTATAAGGATGAAGCTGTTGAAAATCTCCTGCCTCTGAAAGAGCGACTAGAAAACCCAGACCACTCAGTTCTTTACAAGACCTGCTCAGATCTCACCAAGGTACATATGTCTGAAATTTCCCCCAATTCATTGTGTGTGAGAGGCTGTTGTGTTAGTAGGTGTAATACTGTGTTGGTGGTGTGTAACTGCATCTTTCTCTGCGTGTTGCAGGTGATGAGTAAGCGCCTGCCTCAGCAGCAGCTGACAACGTTGGTGTTCATGTTGTTCGAAGGGCTGGTTGACAGTCAGACAAACTGCTGCAGGGCTTCCTCAGTTATCCTAAATACTCTGCTGAAGAACAGAGGAGGAGGACTGCAAGACCTGGTAATGCACACATAACTCCAGATTAATTTTGTTGCAGGTGCTGAGGTCTGACTGTATGTGTTGTAGGTCCCAGAAATGCTGGAGGTGCTACATGTACGTCTGCAGAGCATCACAGAGGAGCAGGTAAAAATGATGTAAAGTTTCTTATATTGATGTAATTTTATTGTCAACATTTGTTATGTTGTTGCTGTTTTTCTTGCAAAAGTAAAGAATTCTTGATTTAAATTAACTTTTTATAGGCTTATGCTGTAAAAAAAGAAAATATCATGATGTATTTTTAGTAGACAAACTGAAAGCTGCTGTTAAGTGTTTCCTTGTGTTTGTGTTCAGGTGAGAGTGGCAGTGGGACAGACTGTACTAATCCTGGCTTCTCAGCATCTGCAGACTGTTATTAATACCCTGGTTAACCAACCACTTCCTTATGACAGGTACATACATACAAAACTACTGTCACTTTGGTCACTTTAATAGCTTCTGTTTAAATGGTGTTTAATCTTTGAGCATGTCTGTTTCTTTGTCCAGCTGGACCAGTGAGTTGTGGATGGCTTTGGGAGCAGACCCTATTGTAGCCAATCAGATCATAGAAATGGTGATGGAGAAACTAATCATCACGGCACCTTACGTAGACAAGAAGGAGTCCATGATGAGGGGAGGGACAACAAAAGTGGCCACCAGTCAGCCGCTGGCTGTAAGTAATAAAGGCAGATCACATGATTTGTTGTGTTATTTTTAGGGGGAAGTGTTCTCGTGGATGAAGAACGATACTCTTGTATCCATGTGTGTTTGTGTGTTTTCAGATGACATGTGGTCTTAAAGAGCTGTTATTAAACGGCCAGAGTCAGGAGCCGGCAGTCAGTTTGTTTCCTCAGCTCTTCTCCTGCCTCGCAGTCAGACTGGGAGCAAGTGTTGGAGTTGTGGCACCAAAAGATAACAACACTAAACATGCTGGCTCCATCCATGTAGCAGGGTAGACATCTTTTATTGTCTTCTATGTCAAGTAGCTCATATTACATCACTGAAGTACTGGTTTGGTGTGAGTTAATGGTTAAATTATGATCTTTCTTTTTTCCAGGGTAGCAACTGATGCTCTGAGGATTTTATTAGCACGAACTCAGTTAGATGAGGTGAGCAAAAGACTGGATGAAGAAAAGGCTTGGGATGCAATGAAGGAACCAAGTACGCATGTTATGGGAGTTACAATGTTAGCAAGGTAAATACACACACACATACACAAACGAACAAAACTATTTAACACAGAAATACAAACGGGTTATCTTCAGAATTAAAGTGTAAAAGGGGAATTTTGTATCTTTTTGTGGTATCAGCTTCCTTTTATTAAATGTGCAACACATGCACCACATTTTTCTAAATGTTACAGTAGTCATCCAGCAACCTGTGATACCTGCTGCAGGTGCCGATTATGCACCTGAAGCCACTGTTGTCACGGCAACAGATGTTGCACATCTAAGCACTACAAGTCAACGTTAGCTATATATATTTATATAATTAATAGTAATTAATACTCAAAATGTTAAATACTTTTCTAGTTTGAACTTTGCAGTCTTGTATTCTGGTAACTTTCTTCTTTAATTATGTCTAATGATTTTGTTAGTTGCTATGACGATATGTGCATAAACGGTTTGATACATTTCCTGAATGTTTCAGCTCCACACAGTTTGGATATTCAGCATGAATAAACACTCTGTGCTGTCCATGTCACTGGGAGCTTAGCTGTGGTATGCTGTCTGAATGTGTGCTGAAGTCCTTCAGAGACATTATGGTTTGTAAATAAGGATATTTGTCTTCTCTGTAGGGCGATGGCTAAGCATGCTGGACCAAAGTTGCCTGCGATCGTGGAGTGTCTGTGTCCTTCGCTGAACAACATCTATGAATGTCAGAGAATTACAGTCACAGCTTTCTTCTCCGAGGTGATAAACGCAGTGTCACAAAGCAAATTAGTGCATCTTTAATGTGACGCATATAAACTGTCAGTTTGGTTTTAGGAGAGTTGTAAAATCTATAAATCTGAAATAAAGGAGACCTATGCCATCCAGAAGCGACGGCTAGGCGTGTATCCCCGAATGCCCCCAATCCTCAAATAGACACAATACAATAATATAAATCCACACGTTCACTCACAAATCTCCACCTGGTGTGGAAATTTTGAACCAGTCCTGTATGACGTCAGGACAGGATCTATCCTAAGGTCGTGACCTTTTTATTTGCACTTGATTTGAGGTCGAATAATTCCAGAGATGTAGCCAAAAATCAGTTTCTTGATGCATAAAGCGCCACCTGGTGGGGAAACCATAAATCTGATTATCATGAAAATGAATACAGGTCATCCTTTTGGGGACCTAAACAGATATACTGAGTATCAATATCCAATTGTGAAAATTGATTACCTTATGGCGCTCACATGAAGGATATCCGCAGGCGGTCGTGATGAAACCATGATATCCCCGACACGCCGCGTTTGAGATATATTGAAGAGGTTGCAGAACTTTATTTTACACTGACCGCTTTCCCGTTTCCAGCTGCTGAACCATCATGTGGTGACGGAACTGATGCTGATCGATGTCTTGATGAACAACATGATGGAGAGGATTTCGGATCCTTCCTCCACTGTGCGCATGCTAGCAGTGCGAGGACTGGGCAACATAGCGGTTGGATCTCCTGAGAAGGTATAAACACACGCGTGCACAAGCGTCTGTATGTGATGCTGTTTGCTTAAAGCCTTCACTGACTTGTGTCCGTCTTCAACAAGGTGAATAAATATGCAAAGGAGCTGCTGGCAGCCATGAGTTCAGGAATGGAGGAGAAAGATGATCCAGGTAAGGTGATGCTAAGGTAATATTTGGGTTAAGCATATGGTTTTTGATTCATCTTGTGTTGTGCGTTTTATTATGATCATCTGGGATTTTCTTTGCGCGATTCTGGTCTCTTGTTCAGGTAAGCTGATTACCCATGAGGCCATGTCTGGACTGTCTAAAGTTCTCCTCCACTTAGACAAGAAAAATGTTCATTTACTTGTGGTCTACATCTTCATGAAGATTAAACCGTTCCTGGAAAGTGTAAGTATCCTGTTAAGATCTGAAATATTTCACTCTGGGAAGCGACATTAATGTTTTGTGTGTGACGGTTCAGCCTTGGCAGAGTGTACAGTAGTGTGTCCTTATGCTGCAGCTTATGTCCATGTTCAGACATGTAAAATGCCGACGGTACGTTCTGTTTTCATCCAGGACAATGATGATATCCGCTGTGCTTCCATCCTCCTGATGGGGAACCTGTCAAAGTTCGGATCAGGGGAGCCAGTATTCAAGGACCAGATCCACAATGTTCTGGTCAGCCTGTTGCTACATCTGGTTGATCCAAATCCAGAGGTGGTGAAGGTACAAAATACACACACAAGCTTTCTTTTTATGATTTAGACTAATCTGAAAGATAAATCTTACTTAATTCAAATTGGCATAGTGTTTAATAGAAATCTTGATTATTTCAGGCATGCAAGTATGCAATGCGAGTGTGTGCTCCTGTGGTGGGGTCAGAACAGATCACAACCATGTTTCAGAACCACCTGCATGATGACAAAAGCTTGCACTATGGAGAGTTCATCAATGACCTAACAAAGTACCTGGTGAGACAAATGATGCTTTGTGAAAAATATTTGGACTCATTTAATTGAAGTTTTCTTGATTTGACTTCAGAAGCAGTTTTTCTTTCAATAGCTTAGATGTAGAGTCATGAATTTAAATCAGACTGTCTTACGGATCACTCACACTCACAGAAATTCATCACTGCATTAAAATAAAATGTACGCTTGTTGTTTTATACTGAGTTTATGTCGCTTGGTTGTAGATTCAGGACTTTCCTGGGATGCTGAATTTCTACCACATCTCAGTCATCCAGTTCTTCAAAAGCAACTGGCCTGAGGTCAGAGCTGCAGCTGCCATGTTTATAGGTACCAGAGCACTCTGAATACTCATTTTATATTTAATCCCTGAATATTAAAGCAAAGCTTTGATTTATTTTGTGATCACAATCTTAACAAACTAACTTCAGCTACTGTTTGAGTTCGGTTGCATGATGCATCTCAGCAACATACTGGTCAATCTTCTTCAATATACTGGTCTAAGTAGTTCAGTAATGTGCTGTGGTCTCGGTGTCATGTTTCATCAGGGTTCCTTCTCAGTAATCTTCAACAGGAGCACCTTTCCCACCTCAATATGGGCACGATCACTAAAGGTAACATCAAGCACAACCTTCATTCAGTCAGCTCTCACTCTGTGCTGTTTGGTTTTAATGGTTTGTAATCATGTACAGGTTTAGTGATGCTGCTCCAAGATCCAGATCCTGTGGTGAGGGTGAAGGCTGCTGAGGCCATGGGACATTTCCACTGTCACATGCACGCTGACGGCAGACCCGTTTCCTTTAATCAGTAATGGCTGGCTACCTCTGCACAAATAATAATGTAAAATCAGATGTTCAGTTAAAATGTTTATGGGGAAAAAATCTAAACAAATCTGCATGTCATGTTAGCATATGCAGCCATCATGACGAACTAAGTAAGACGTCTCTAAATAAGCCAAAATGGACCAAGCCAGGAGAAAAGTGCAAAGTCAGGAGCAATCAAAGTTACTCCATCAAGCAAATGAAAAACAAAAACATACACACATGTGCACATAAAACTAGAAGTTGGCAGCATTTTTGACACTTAAACCTGGTTCTTAAAGAACAGGTTCATTCTTGTTTAGTGACCAAGGACTGTGTTTCTAGCATATATTTGTTTAAAGTGATAATGCCAGAGAGTTATTTTTTATCATTTCTTTTAGAGGTTTTATTATTCCAAAGCTTCAAACACATTTGAGTTTAAGTGAAAGTTTTGGGTTTATTTTTTTAAATAGGCATAGTTTCTAGCTGTGCAATGAATTGTTGAACGTGAGTATGTTCTGTAGATGGAGTGCATCTGTTGTGTGACTGGACCGGCATTCCTGATGGTCACGTTTAGGTTCAGACCGTCTGCGAAAGCCAGGTCCAGCAGTCATTTGATCAGCTTTGAGCTTTTCTCTCCACTTAAACATGCAATGAATTTGGTGGAAAATGTCAGACTTAAGGGTCACTGAGGTCGCAGGTTTGCAGTCATGCTTCATACAGCTGCTGTGTTCAGGAAACGTCTCATCAACCAGCAATATTTGACAGTAAATACTTTCACTTTTAATAATCAACCTCTGTCAGCAGAATTAATGGTTCTGCAGTAGCCAGCTTGTCTTCTTCAGAAAGTAATTCTGATTACACTATAATTTATAATTCACTGCCATATAACTACATGGACCCCCTCCCAGTGTAGCATAGGGGGGACCCTTAAGGTTTTGTTAAGATCCATTCAACATAACAAATGAAGCTTGAGCTGCGATCTGTACGTTCATGCATCCTAAATGCCGTGGGAATCCCTTTGACTTTCATAAACACACCAGATCATTATTTTGAGCGAGACATTGTATAATAATTAAATCCACGCTGCTGAAATGAGACTAACTCAGTTCCACAGATTTAAACCATTACTTACCAGCGCTCCGACACATAAAATGGCGTTTCTAAGCTCAAACCAGTGCCAAACATCTGTCAGCACCTCTTATATCATCAGTGAAAAAGATGCTTTTATGAATAGTCTCATCTTGAATGCATATATGTACATTTCTTGAGTTTGTGTAGTTTTAGACAACTTGTGGGGCCACAAAGCTTTGTGTAAATACCAGTATGTGTGATGTATTGTCTAAGAATGTGTTTACATTTGTCTTGAATATTTATGTCTCCGAATTAATCACTTTAAAGCCGGTTGAGTAGGAATGGAAAGCGGTCGCTTTGGATTAATCTGGTAAAAATATCCAGTAAGCGGGCCTTTAGGAGTATACCTCCACATGTTGTGTTGCACTTTTAAGCTCAGCCACTGATCTGAGAGCTTCCAGAAAAACCCCAGACGGATCCTTTAAATAGAAGTGAGTCACGAGTTTTATGTTTTGAATGGCACATTTCAGCCGCCGGTGTTATGTCGTCGGGTAATTCTTCTCCGTATCTGTCCTGCTCTCGGGAAATCTCAGGAAGTTTTGGGGGGATGTTGTCATTGCACTAATAAGATCACAGTAGTCACCTTCATCAGTGTAGATTTATAGCATAGATTTATGCCCATTACTCAAGATTTCACTTGTTGGATATTTGCTTCTTATCTCACAAATATCTAATAATGTAATAGGATGAGATGATGATTTGCATCCAAATGATCAAAGATGATCTGTAATTTTAGTGCTTGTTGGAGATGTAATTGTCTGCACAGCGGTAATTTTTAAACATTACACTAAGAAAACTGGTGGAGAAATATTATTTTTTCCCCGCAAGTTCTTTTATTGTCAGATGTATTCATGCTTTTCAGACAGGAACTCGGTCTTCTGGTACTTCTAACACTATAGCCTGGTTTAGTAATAGATTTGATATTATTTCTGTTGTTTTTAATGTTGGTTATGAACACAAATGCTCTTTTCATTGTATTTTTTTAACATGTTGCATGGTGTAAGATGTCTATGTATCAAATGTGATCATACAGATGGATCAATGTGTTGACGTGTGAATGTCTGCGTTCATTTGCTACTGGACCACAAGAGTATAGATGATGGCAATCTGTGTTTAAATGAACAAATAAACAAACCCATTAAAGAAGAATCTTTTCTTTTAAGAGACTGCATTTTGTGCATTTAGCTCACTGAAATATTCTTTGGTTTCCACAACTGTAATGTTTGAGATGTTGTGAAGAAAACCATTAGTGGTCCTAAAGAAATGTACTTTTTTCTGTGTCCATATGGGTGCAGTAAAGAGCCGACTAGGGGAAAAGAAAATCTGCTGGAAAATGATGCTGGACTTAAAGTCTGAGTAGTTGGCTGAAACTGCAGTGAAAAAAAGAGCATTAGAAGAAAAGAAGCATTTGAGGGTTTTTTTTTTTTTTTTTTTTTTTTTTTTTTTTTTTTTTTTTTTTTTTTTTCCCCCCCCCCCCCCCCCCCCCCCCCCC
>JBAMHX010000007.1:21691109-21709174 GCA_037177515.1 Pseudomugil tenellus | reverse complement strand
CTCGACTCGCTGGGGTTACAAGGACAGGAAAGACAGATTAATATACATTGCAGCTTCTATCCAGGAAGACCTGCAGACTCAGGCTGCAATCACACTGGACTAAAAAATCTCATTTAAACAGGTCAGTGAAATTTCTGTAAGTGTTGACAAACTGTGTGGAAGCATGTGTGTGTTACATGTATCCAACATTTTTCTTTCCTTTTGCATGCCTCAAGGTTTTATGAAAAAATGCTGATTCTTAAAAAAGATTCTATTAAATCTCTTGCTTGGAGTGTGTTTTTGTGTATCTTACCATGGACTGTGAAGGCAGACTTAGCGAGCCGCTGGACAAAGCAGCCAGGATAACACACACATAGATACCTACATTCATGACTGAAGAGAGAAAAAAAAGTGTTTAAAACACACACACATATGTAATAAAGAGAAAAAAATGCACCTTGTCTTGTTTTCGCTGCCTCCAGCTTCTGATCTGATAAAAAAAAAAACTACAGGCTTAATAGCAACAAGGCAGTAATAAAGCAACCTGTGATGGTTCAGCTGGAGCCTACAGCAAACATCTTTTTATCTTTTTACACACTCATTCACTCTGCCACAGACTGATGGAACAATTTAATGTTTAAAGCTCACACACAGGTGTGTGCACACTTGGTGTTGCAGAGATGTCAGTAAACTCCCAATGGAAACACAGCAATTACCCCTCATTTTTCCTTTTGCTCTTTGTTGTGCTTTTCCTGGACATGGTTTAGTTTATATTAACACGATGCATAAATTACATTGATGTTCCCTTTTGTTCAACTAGCTTGGTCTTACAGGGCTCAAAGCAAATATTACATTAAGCAATCAAATTAAGAGATCATATGATTATAACATAATATGAATAAAACTACATAGTCTTCATGAACTTTAGTTCTGCATGAGGACCCTAAATGGACATTTCCTGCACCGCATCAGACTAAGTAGCTTGTATTCAGCGTTGTCTTTATTTTTCATCAGTTTTGATGAATGAGGCTCTGTAACAGCATTCTTACAGAGGTCCAATTATAAGCAACACCAGTTGCTGGGAGGCTTTCAATCTCCTGTAATTGAAAAAGCTCAGTGTCTCACTGTCAGAGGTTATATTACGGAGCTGCCTCTGCAGAGCTCTTGGCGCATTTATTCACCAGAGGCTCTTTTTTTCAGTCGCTTTCACTCTATTAACTCATGTTGGCTGTTTTTTTTTTGTTAAATCTAAACTGGAACAAACAGGAAATGTACATAAATTGGAATTTAAATAGATGATATGACAAGCAGTGTCTGCTTTTTCATGCAGTTTAAGACTTTTAATTGTTATCGAATTTACAAAAACACTTTCGAGTAGGAGACTTATTGTGTTAAATATTGTGTTTTTAGTTTCTTCCATTTTTAAAAAAAACTTTTTTTATTTTTTATTTTTTTATTATTTATGTAGATGTTATTAAGCCCTTTGAACATAGAAGCCCACTGGAGCTTATTTAGATAAATCATCAAACTAAATTTTAAGTGTAAATTGATATCTGTCTGAAATTATCCCCGTAACTTCATGCAGTCATTTGAATGCTTTTGTTGAAACTAGAACAGTGGTGATGCAAATAGTCATTATTCTAATGCTAATATGATTTCTGAAAGCAGCTGGTCATTGTCTGTCATTTATTATTCAGTGGGTTGGTAATGATGTGCCACTGTGTGTGAAAGCCTCTCCTCAACTGTCCAACACTCATTGGGAATTTCGTCTCTTTCATCGGTAGAGCCTTTTTTTATCTGCATAATCACCTCAGGATGTGCATATCAACAACTATTAATGTAAAATACAACAAACAAGCAGATTTTAAGCTCCAGAAGGAGAGAAAAAAGGTCAACTATTTCAAAGATATTTTTTGCAAGCAAGTGAACGTTTAAATTCTACTTTAGGTGTAAATCTGACTAATATTTTTCTGTTATCAATATTAGGAATGATAAAGATTAATGCACACAACTGGTATAGTGTACCATCAATTTAACATTGATGTCTTTTTTAAGATTATTTACTGAAATCTTAGCTTATAGTAAAAACTAATTTGAAATCTTTTTGTGCCATTTTAGATGTATGTTCTCAACACATTATAATTATTATAAAAGCAAAAGAAATATGTAAACAAAAATCTAATAAATGCTTAAAAAAAAACAAAAAGCAGAAAAAAACTTGAAACAAGTGGAAATATGGTTTTGCTGTAAGACTTTCTGACTTGTGTGTGACAGCTCAGCAACAAAAAAGCAACAGAGACAACAGATCCAACAAACAAATGTTCCTGCTCTTACCTGCAGTTTTTGGTCAGGAGAGGATGATCTGAAGATGCTGAGCTTTGCTCCAACGTTCAGGCTGTAATAGAGTGAGAGACAGAGGTGGGGGGGAAGCAATATTTAATACTCACTGAGAAGAAATAGGAGGGGCTTGTGCTGCTGGGAGGGGCTTGTATTTGGCGCATAAACTACAAGCACTGACGCCATTGAAGACGCAAATGTGCACACATGCTGAAGATGACACACACACACACATAAACACACACCAAAAATCATTTTAACTCTGATGGCACCACCTCACACACTTTGGTGAAAAGAAAATACACAAACACACACACTCACAGGGTATCTGATGAACTGTGTGTTGCCCACAGGTGCAACACACACCTGTGTGAAGCGATGGCAGCTGATCAAAGGTGGGGGCCATGTTTGCACGTAGGAGATGCTCTGTGACTTCATGAAGGAATGTTTTATCCCGGAGTTTTGTTCGCAAATTGCTATTGATGATCCCAAATTGAGTTCTTACAAAATCAGTGTGAAGTGACCCAGAATACATATCTGAGACATTTAATGAAGATTTGTGTGTCTGTGTGTGTGTGTGAGTCATGTGCAGCATATCCAAATGAAAAAAAAGCTTTGAATATGTCGTCATTTGTCATTCAACAGCCTGTGAAATGATTTGACAATTAATCATGCTGGTGATCGTATGTCTGTTTTACAACTGTTTTAATTTCACTGTGTGGATCAATGTGTGCGTATGATCCAAGTGTGTGACTTCTATTAAAAAACACATGCTAGTCCCAATGCATTTGTTCCTGTGGCAATAATGAGCTATAAGAGCATTAATACAACATGTAGCCTCTAGTGGTTATGAGATAACGTGTTGAACTGCTGTTACTGATACAGTGATGGTAACAGTGTGGAAAGAAATAAGTACATTTACTAACTGTAAGCTTGAAACAAAAAAACATTTTTTATTTATGTTAAAGCTCTTTAGAAGAACTTTCTGCCTTCCTAAAGGAAGCACTTTAAACAATGTTTACATTGTGGTTTTATATATTTATTTTAGGGTATTTTTTGCTTCTATGCTCCAAATAGTTTAGAGGCTGTTTCAAAGCACAAAGAGAAACAAACTATTTCGATGTTTTGGTTATTATTTACTAACTGGTATTTTAGCTGTATTTTTTTTACTAGTGGAACAAGCAGATTGTTTTTTTCAAGTTATGGACTATTTAGTAAACATAATAAATAAATCCCTGGTTTTGAAGGCAGATGTATTTTGTTGGACCACAGCAGCATATTACATACCTGCTCAGTCACACATAAAATCAAACCTTAATGATACTGATAAACACTCATTCTTTCTCTTTTTGACCTCCCAGAACATTTAAAGTATTATATTAATAACATTTCTGTTTATGTGCTCAGTACAGTTTAATATACTGATTTAAAGGTGTGTAAGAATATAGATTTAATCCCGTTTTAACTGTGATTGTTGACAAAGACATTTTTCATGTCATTATATACATTAATATTATTATGCATCCTTTATCTGAATTATGTAGTTTGCAAGAGAACAAGTAAGATCAAAAATCAGGGATCAGAATCCTGGCGGCTCTAGATGTCGAACGTCAAGTGTCTGGCGGGAAAGGAGCCTGAACTGGTGCGTGAGGCTGAGTGGTTCCCACTAGATGTAGTTGAACTCACTTTGACGCACGACTTGGACTCTGGAAACAGTATGCTTGAGAAGGGTTGGATTTTCTTCCACTCTGGAGTTGCTCCATGCAGTGAGAGGCGCAGAGCGTTTGTGGGCATACTGATTGCCGCCTGGCTTGGTGCCTGTACTTTGGGGTTCACCCCGGTGGACGTGAGGGTAGCTTCCCTCCGCCTTCGGGTGGGGGAACAGATCCCGAATGTCATTTGTACTTATGCACCAAATGGCAGTTCGGAGTACCCACCCTTCTTGGAGTCCTTGGAGGAAGTGTTGGATTGGAGCTGCTGACTTCGCCTCGCGATGTTGTGGGTAGGTGGGAGAATACTTTGAAGACCTCCTCAATCCTACCAACATGCCTTCCGGGGAAAAAGCTGAGCTAGGGGACTGGTGGACTCTCCCATCTCTGGGACTGAGGTTGTTTAAAAAGCTCCTTGGTGACAAAACCCCGGTGGCTGGATTAGATCTGCCCGAGTTTGTTAAGACTTTGGATGCTGTGGGGCTGTCCTGGCTGACACGCCTCTATGATATTGCATGGAGATCGGGGTCTGTGCCCCTGGACTGGCAGACCGGGTTGGTGGTCCCCTCTTCAAAAAGGGGGATCGGAGAATGTGCTCCAACTACAGGGGGATCACACTCCTCAGCCTCCCAGGAAAACTCTATTCAGGGGTCCTGGAGAGGAGGGTCCACTGGATCGTCAAAACTTGGATTTAGGAGGAGCAGTGTGGTTTTCGTTCGGCCTCTGTACGACCGGTGTCAGAACTTGGTCCGCATTGCCGGCAGTACGTTGGATTTGTTTCCAGTGAGAGTTGGAATCTGCCAAGGCTGCCCTTTATCACCGATTGTGTTCATAACCTATTTGGGCAGGATTTCTAGGCACATATCATCGTGTTCTTCAGCTGTCACTTGAGCCATTCGCTGCTGAGTGTGAAGCGGCTGGGATGAGAATTAGCACCTCCAAATCTGAGACCATGGTTCTAAACCAGAAAAGGGCAGAGTGCCCTCTCCTGATTGAGAACGAGGTTCTGCCCCAAGTGGAGAAGTTCAAGTATCTGGGTGTCTTTTTCACAAGTGAGGGAAGGATGGAGCGTGAGATCGACCGGCAGATCGGTGCGGCGTCTGTCGCGGTGATGAAGGATCGATTTACCAGTCGATCTTTGCTCCTACCCTCACCTATTGTCATGAGCTGTGGGTAGTGATCAAAAGAACGAGGTTGCGAATACAAGCGGCCGAAATGAGTTTTCACCGCAGTGTGGCTGCGTTCCTCCTTAGAGATAGGGTGAGAAGCTTGGTCATCCAGGAGGAACTCCGAGGAGAGCCGCTGCTCCTCCACATCGAGAGGAGCCAGGTGAAGTGGCTCGGCCATCTGGTCAGGATGCCTCCTGGATCCTTCCTGGTGAGATGTTCTGGGCACGTCCCTGCGGGAGGAGAACCCAGGAGTGACCCAGGACGCGGCTGGCCTGGGTACGTCTCGGGACCCCTCTCGATAAGCTGGCAGATGTGGCTGGGGAGAGGGAAGTCTGGGCTTTCCTCCTTAAGCTGTTGCCCCTGCAACCCGACCCCGGATAAGCGGAAGACAGCAGTATATTACGGTATCTGTAACCAGTAAGCAGCATAAATAAAACTACTTAGCTTGAAGTGTGTGTAACCATCTATCACATGTAGACTGTTTTGTGAATTAGATGTAAATTAATTTTTGTGATTATTTCACAAAAGTAATTTTGTTTCCTTGTGGATTTCTTTTTCTTTGACAGAACAGAAAAAAATAACTATTCTGATGTTCTGTGGTGAGACGTGCAGAATATACGTGTGACAGAGATTTTGAGCTCATCATTCATTAAGTGGGACGTCGCTGAGCAGCCTGAACAGAAATGTTTCATGTTCTGTGATGTGGAATTAAAAAATGTTAACAAACTTTTATGTTTTTTTGCTGCATAAAAAAATCTCAGGAAAATATCAGGAAAAGTTTCAAGCAAATGTTTCTTTCGTCATTTAAATCAAAATATATTTAGCACGTTTTTTTCTGAGTTGCACAATGAAACTGGTCTGTTGTGATACTGTTCAATGACTGTAAAATAAAAAACATTTATCATTGCTGAGTTTCTCTGAAACTCAACAGTGAAAATAAGCGAAATAAAACATTTATCATCCTGTCTTTATTCAGTGGGATCCTGTTTTTCCTCTTGTGCTCACTCAAGTCCTGGTTTCTCTGCAGGGTGAGACTGAATAAAGACTTATTTTCATACATTTAGGTACAGTAAAAACAGGAGGGTTTTTTTGTATCTAAAAACTCATTTTAAATCTTCATCCCTGTACAGCTTTAATCTCTGAAGAAAGAAACTGTGAAGAAAGAAAATAAAATAAGAGTTCAGATTAATGTGTCGTGAAATGTCCCGTTTTTTAAATGGTCATTTTAATAATCATATGTGCAGTACTGAATATTGTTATGCATAAATGCACAGTTTTTGCTATTTCTCTAGTCTTAAGGAAAGATGAGTTGATTGATCTGCTGCAAACGGTTTGGTAAATATCACAAAATGTTAAATCACTTCAACATGGCTTCCCATTTTGTTTTTACCTTTTCCACCAGCTAATCCTGCAGGCTTGATTTTTCTAAACCTAATCTGTTGTGCCTGAGATCTCAAGTCTGCATTTGGTCAAACAGACAACTGGGGTGAAACCATCTAATCCCCCACCAGCCTTCTCCCGCAGGATTTCATTAGAGCAGTAAAGCTCCAGGCCTCATTAGGCAGGTTCTGTCTTTGGTTTGAGGAAGAGTAGATGAATGTAAATTGAAAATACAACAGGCTTTAAAAATGTGAATAAATGGGAAAAGGGCTCCTGCTGTATTTTTTGTTTGTTTGTTTGTTTGTTTGTTTTTTGTGCAATGAAATTCACTTTATATCGCTCTTACCTGCAGTCTCATGAGGTTCATGGCATCCTGTCGGCAACTTCCTGTCAATAAATCATTTACACTGAATTGCATTTTTGCAATTTGGCAGAGGTTCAGAACATACTCTTGTCACCAGGTAGTAGCTTTATCAGGTAGTATCGACAACCAGGTACAAATCAGTTAAGAAACTAAACCCACCCTTCTGTTGTTGAGCCGCTTGGCTTCCCTTCTTCACTGTCTGTTGCACTCATTACATTTAAATCAGGGATTAAAAGGCTAAAAGCACTTTTATAAATTCCTTTTGCATCTAAAACCTCTAAGCTCTGGTCTTTGCTGCAGCAGAAATATTGCCAGGTATCTTTGGCTTGTGTAGTGATGCTTTCTGGGCTACATTAGTTTTACAGTATATTTCACAATGCTGTTGCAGGAATAGAGAAGATCCTCAGCTTACCTGCTGTGGATTCATTCTCACCTGCAATCATGAGCTAGAGTTTCCTACCCACATTGTGACTGAAGCAAACCTGACAGACTGGCTGCTCTATCTGCTGAGATATTGATGCAAACAATCTGCCTGTTGCATCAACTTTAGCATTTTCTTATTCTGCTTGTTTGAGTTATTTATAATGCTGATTTATGGTGAAATATGACCAGAGTTCAAATGGTTCCCTTGAGGTTATTGTGTGATTTGTTTGTGTAAGAGGTTGCTGATGGCTCGGCACAAATGAAAGGCTGACGAAGGAGTGTATGTTGTTCTTATTTATTTTCTCTGAATTATTCACATAATCATATCCAGAAATTATTTCGATGACTATATTCACATTTTCACATCCAGCAAAAAGAAGCAGATTTGCTGAGTGTGGATGACAGTATGTGCTTATGTCAGATTGATCATTTAATTACATAATACATGATCAAACTGCAGTGCTGGCCGTCTGTGCTCTTTCCTTACTCATATATATAAACTCTTATTCATAACAGGAAAAATGAAACTCTAGAAAACTAAGGAAAATGGGAAAAAAATAAACAGAATGAGGAAAAGTGAATGAAGAACAAACCAGACCTTTTGCTTGATTCCAGGGGCTTAAAGGCTTGTGAAGGATGAGAATTGAACTTTGTGAAAACTTCAACTTTAGAGGTGGAGAAGCCAAACAGAGAGAATTTTCAACAGTTCCTCATTAGTGTGTTAATTGTAAATGTTGTCACATTACTTCAATGTAAAAATGAATTTGAACCAACTACGCCCAGAATATCTGTTGCTTTACAGCCATATTAGTTGAACTTGTCGATTACCTGCTGCATTACTATTTGTTCTTGGACACTAAATAAACTGGATTATTCATACAATTCTCAAAAGCTTTTTATACCCATGTTGTTTTGGCCAACTACAAATAACCATAGCAAGAAAATTAAGGGCAGTGTTTGCCTTTTGGGAACAGCTGACAACATACTGATGTCTCTTTTTGTTAGACGGCCGCTGTTGGAACATCTGGCATAGGATTTCCTGCTCTCTGCTCATTGTTTGAATGCTAATATAACAAAAAAATAATAAACAAGGAAGTAAAATCTCATGTGTCTTCCACATTTTATTTTGCCTAGTAGGGCCAAAGACAAGATATGTATAAACTATATGAGCACTTCTGGATAATAAACCAGTAGTTTTACTGTAGTTTTAGCACACTACTCCCCCCCAAAATTGGGGACATTCATATTGTTTTATGACATCAAAATGAACCTAAAATACACTACAACTTTTAAAAGTGCACACCTACAAACTGTATTATACCACATACTTTTCTCTAACTAAGTGATTCACCACAACATAAGACGTGTCTGAACCCTGTATGGACCACTAAATGTTCTCGTTAATTAATTGCTTGTGTTTAGATAGCTCTTTATCTGTTCACATTTAATACGTTATTGATACACTGGCATATTATGCTGTTGCACACACTATGAAAGCATGTTAGTGTATCAATAAATAGATATGAAAGAATAAGCATTAAAGGATGAAATGTGCTTTATTTTCTGAAAATCTCCCTGAAAATGTAGAATATCTCAGGTTTTTTTGTAGTTTTATTTATTTGATGTAATAAAGTTTTGTAGATCTGTGTTTTGTTCATCTAGTCATGTTCATATGATAAATAATTGACTTAAAACCCTCTATATTATAAAAACTGTTCAGTACATCTTATGTTAATGTGCAGCATGAGGATCAATTCATTGGGGATTAAAAAATTAATCATTCTTCGTCTGAAAACCCAAACAAGTAGGTATTCACCAACCTGCAGCTTATAACTATGCAGGAGTTGTCATAGACAAAATCTGAAAACTACTGCATGTATTCTGTCTGTCACACCTCCTCCCAGTGGTGAGTCATGGTACTTGAATTAATGTGTGGGTCTGAAACCTCTTCAGTAAATGGATCCTCGTTTCTGCCTCAATCAACTCTGCTCGCCATTGTCATACATTTAAAGAAGGTTGGTGGCAGACTGAACAAAATGTGTGTGTGAGTGAGTGTGCATTGGGGAGGGAGTTGATAGAATATTGATAAGATAATTAAAAAAACATTTTATCACCCTTGAAAATCAAAATGAATCATAGCAATGAAGATTGTGCAATACATTATTCCACAGAGGGAAAGTTCAAAACCTCCATGACTGATCACAAAGCATAAAATAAACCTGATTGCAAACATGTTTACTATGCTGACTCTGATTGTATCCGTTTTGGTCCCTGTCATCATGTGTGGTAGTTTCAGAGACAAAAGTCTTGGGTTAAAAATCACTGTCAGGATGGCCTGATATCAAAAGAACTGAGTTTTTGGTTTTTGCACATGGCAACTTAATGAAAAAAAACCTTTTTGTTTCTTTGGTGGTGTGACAAAACATGTAAGTTAGCGTGTATCTGAAATGCATATTTACTTGGCAACACTGGAGAAATAGTCTGGTTAGCTAACACACTCGCAATAATTTTAAAACAAATTTTTAACATACAATAGTGTTCCCCATCTGTCAGTGTGCTAACCATTTCTATCACGTTTCAGCAACAATAAAAATACAGACATAAATATCTTGACTAAATACAAAAAATAGACTACTTAAGGTCGGTAACAGATGTATCATCTATAGACATGTTGACGCATTTACCTGCTCATTGGCTTAGTTTTGGGTTGGCGGCAGAAAGACACATCCGCTGCCATTGCGTATATTAACTAGAGCATAGTGTCATCTATTTTTCCACGGATGTAAAGATGCACTAAAGGGACGATTCTATATGAGTCATGATTTTACAGTCATGATTTCAATTTTTTTTTTTTTTTTTTGCGATTTTTCTCAACAAATTTAATAACTATTTCACAGCAGACTTAATTTGGTATTTTTTTATTTGAACATCTGGCTTTTTGTCCTAAATCAAAGTAAAACTTGTCTTGTTTAACTAATAGAATCCAACACCAAAGTTATATTTATACATAATAATGAAATTACCATAAATTATTTTATGACCAAAAGATGTTTTTTGTTTTATTTTTTATATATATTTTGTTTTCATGTCTATGTATAAAGTAGAACTTTCTGAAAGAAATAACTCACGTCATCTCCGTCTGACTGAAGTGCAGGCGTAAAATGATAAAGTACTTCAGCTCTAAAGTTCTAATCATTTATTGAAAGTCTTCATTCTACACAGATGAAAAAGTCCTCATGTCTTCTGCTGCATAAACAGCGATGGACCGAGTTCTTTCTTGTAGTTTGTCCCCCTTACTTTTTTTGCTCCTGCGATGGTGTGGGTGGCTAGGCTAGCTCGCTGTGGTAGCATATTGGTCGTACTGTTTGTGTACGTCATTTTTGTCTCGTCTGTAGGTTTATCGCCATTTTCACTTGTGAACACAGGAAAGCCAAAATGCTGCCACACTGCTGACTTCAAAATAGCGGAGGCATCTTCTATTTCAAAAATGCTTAATGTCGCCTTGATCCTTCGTGGCACTGCTGCAATTCACAAAAACAATACGCAATAATGACGTCCAGGTCAAGCGCAAGCATGCCAAATTATGTACTCTACCTACTTTACATACTTTACGTACTTTGCGTACTTTGCGTACTTTGCGTACTGTGCGTCTGGAAATGTATTTACATGTCTTTGGTAGTCGATTCATTTATTTTCTACATCGACTGATGTAGAAAATAAGTTTGAATCGATTTTCAATTGATTTACGAATCATTGTTACATTCCTAATTTTTACAGTTTTTATTGTTTGTAAACAAAGATTATGATTTTTTTAGTTACGGCTCTAAAATTGTGGAATGAGCCCCTCCTCTAATATCAGACAAGCCTCCTTATTGTCAATTTTTGAAACACACTTTAAAACCTATTTTTAATCTTTTGCTTTTAACCCAGTCTGAGACTGGCTTCTGTTTTAGTGTGCTGCAGTTTTTATTATTGGTTTTTATTAATTATTAATTAATTCATTTAATTTTATTTTGATTTTATTTGCTTTTATTTATTTATTTATTATTCTTGGAGATGTTTGTATATTTTTTAGTCTGTTGCTTTTTGTACAGCACTTTGTTCAACGATAGTTGTTTTAAAGGGCTTTAAAAATAAAGTTGAGTTGAATTTTTTCCTAACGCTTCGGTTTTCTATGTTATTTTAATCTCAAATTTAGAGGCGTGTCCTTTTGATTGATGTGTGTTAGAGCGCTACTACTGAATGCAACTGCGTACTGTGTTGTGGACATGCAGCCATCTGACACACCCGTTGGCAGTCAGCTCCCCTTAGCCTCATTTAGCAGGAACTTAAGAGGTGCGGATTGAAGAATGCAACTCCACATGAAGCATAGTGAGTCGTTTCTACTGTTGTATAAAACTTCATGAACATACCCACAAACGAAAAAATTGTATCCATCCAGCGATTTATAAGCTTTCAAGGCTTCTGCTGTGTACAACCCAGGAGTGTTTATAAATAGTTCCAAATGTCGCCATGATGCACAGGCGGCCACTTCGACAGGTTATTGTCTCATTGCTTTTAGTCAATTTCAAATGGATCAGGCAACAAAACACCACGCACATACAACTTCGCTTCGTACCTTTCAAGATCCCTTACCGATAAATGGTCAAAATAGTTCTCTTTTGCTTTTAAACGACTGGATTTTAGCCTCTTGGCAATTTCCATTGTGTAAACATGAAGGGTTGCGATATCTTTTGCTGCCAGGAGGTGCGCACATGCAGGATTAACCAAATCTAAACAACAACAATCATTGTGTCTATAGGAGTCATCACACACATGGATCTTCAGTTCCATTCAGTAATTACACAGGAGGTAAGTTACTTATTTGCAGGTTTAATGCAATCATGGCTAGTGTTTTATTGGTGCCAGATGGGTAGATTTTACTTTTGGTTTTACAGGGCACATGAAATGTGCTTTTAGGTTCATGGTAGACCTATCAATAGTCGTGAAACATATTCTGCTCTGAGTTAAAAAGGAAAAGTCCCACCTAGTATTTGCATGGTATCAGGATAGTGCATTTCTTATTAGTCTATATTCAATGTGCCCTGAAAACGGATCAATACAAGAATTAAATGAGTACATGTGGGATGTTAGTAAATTTTCTAAAAGTTTATTCAAAGTTAGAAAGATTAAAGAGCAAACTGTTAGTTTGCACATATAGATCAGTGGTTTGGCATGTGAACCTTTTTTTTTCAATTAAACTTTTATTCCCTCTTAGAAATGAAGCTTTTCATGTGTTTCTCTGGCGTCTTTTTAGCCTGAAGGAAAACTATTCGAGTAGAAAGCTGTAAAAGTCACAGTGCATACTGGTCTGAAGATAAATGTCATGTAGAAATAGTCCACGTTTTTTACAACATAATGTTTCCTGCAGTGACCCAAATGGACAGTCTAAGTTATTGTTCAGCAGTCCTGATTTGTGGTGTTGTTGGTTGAACCTAGATGAAATGATTTTACAGAACTTTGCTGGTCTGTCTGACTTTTTTCACTTTGCTAAAACTCAGAAACAGCACATCTAACTTGTAATACACATAATTACCTACATTTGGAAAAGGTCTCAGACTATGACCATCACATTTTTCCAGATAGAAATCAGCAGTGCAGAGCGATTAGACTCAAATAAACAAACTGAGTTCAGGCCTGCTTTGCTGAACTGTGAGGGTCTTATTGAAGCAGTTCAGAGATGAGCTTCTCAAGGGAAATAACGCGAGACTACATTCAGCTTTTTTCTAATAGATCCTTTCATCAGTACTAATGCTTCTCTCTGGGCCATAAAAACACTGTGTGTTGCTTTAAGTGTGTCCTGCGTTTTTGTGTATGGCGGAGTAATAACATCAAGTTTACCTGTAGCCTGAGAAACTGGAGAAAACTATGTTATTCTGATAAATATTCATTCTGTGATGGTGTTTGATGGTCCTGGATGTGGGAAATATCCATAATTGTTTACATCTATAAGTAGAGATTAAATCAAACGACTTTTCTGGCAAATTGGACTAAATTAGTCTTTTGTAATCAACCATAAAATAAATATGAAAACATGAAAAATTTGATGGATGGAAGTTTAATCTTTCACTACAAAAGATAAAGTTGTCAGGTTTTAGTTTAGATATCAACATGTGTTGTCACATAATATCTTTAAATCAAAGTGCAGAGAGTGCAAGTTAACCAAAACGTGTTTGTCTTGTCCTTGCTCTGTTACAGGTTAACAATATGCTTAGCTTGATATCAGAGTGAGATTGCTTGAATGCTCAGACTTTCCTCAGCTTTGTTGTGCACATCCTCAAACCTTCACAGAGTGCAGATAAAGTCCTGAGGCTTTAAAAGACTGCTACAAAAAGTCCCCCTGTCCATTTAAGGACAGTCAGTTCTATCCAGCTTCTTCTATTAAAACTCCTTTGGGAGGTTTTTCCTAAATGTGTTGGTAAGCATTAAGGGTAGAAATCAATATCCCTTTTCAGAAGGCCTTTTAAGCCGGAACTGATGCTCCTTCGTTATACACTGGTGGCATGTGTGAAAGTACAGAGGCGACAATCAGGGTTGAAGTTGATCCACGGCTGATGCACCTCTGAGCCTGCGAGGAAGGAAGTAACCAAGACAAAATGGACTTTGTGTGAACATCACCTTCTCTTTTTAGATTCCCTCTTTAGTTTTCAATCACTCACACGTCCCATCGAATATGCAGAGTTTTATCTGATCCTTGCTTGGGTAAAGGAGCGTGCTCCGGTGTTTTCTTCTTTCAGCTCTCCTTTTCGACAGCTATATTACCAGCCTGAGGCAATCTGTCACTTACGGGAAATAGAGGAGTTTTTCTGGCTGAAAAAAGAAATTATGTTGAAAATACCCTGATATACTTCACACACTCAAACACACACCAAGATGCACGTACTTTTAGATTGAATTGAAGGAAAAAGGTAGACAGTATGTGAGAAAAATTATGTGTTAGAGTTTAACTCTTTTCTCATCAAACACTAACGTACTGTTATGTGTGGTTTACATAGATCTGCCTAAATTTTGCTTTTTGAGTTTAACTGTTTCAATTTATACAGAAATCAGCAACAATGCTAAAGATTTCCAGCAGCAAGCCATTCAGTGCATGATTATTTTGTTATCCTATCAAAGCTCTGCTGATGTTACATCATCAACAATATATCGCTGCTTTATCAACAAATTACAGAAGGTAAAACTTCCCATAAAATATTAAAACCTCCAGATCATATTTGGATCATAAAGCTCAGCATCACAACACCTTACCCAAACTATCCACTGCCTTTTGCCTGGAAACTATTTCCCACCATTTGTACTGTGTATGTTTTAATGGTTTCTCAGCAAAGAAAGACATTTAAGTCATGAGGAGTCATTGGTGTTTGGGGGCTGTTTCAATGTGTGATCTGTCATCCCACTGATGATCAAATAACACCACAAATCACCAGAAATGCACATATATTCTCTGTTACTTCAATTTTCTCTCCCTGTGTTTGCCAGTTCATCAATCCCAGTCCCAATAGCAAGCAAAAGGGTGCAACAGCTCTATAGAGCTCACACATTCAGAGATTAACCTGCAGGGGCTTGCTAAATGCTTCACCTCCTACAGGACACGTTATGTTTCACTGCATGTGGGTGCGTCTGCGTTTGCACCATGATCTGTGTCTGTCTGTGTCTTCCTCCAGGTGTCAATAAAAAATAGGACAGAGACAAGCTGCTCAAAAGAAATAAACTTAAAGGGGAAAGTGAGAGGGCTAGAACAATAAGAGAGGGCTAGAACACAGCTATGCTAATATTACTCCTGCAATTTAACAGAAAGGTAGTCAGTGCTTCCCATGATGGTCAACAACCGAGACAAAAATCACTTCTTTCTCCTCATGTGGAATAAGTTCTGACTGAGAAACTGAGGTGCAGTATTTTTCCAAACATCATGAACTTTTGGGTGTGATTTGAAGTGTTGATCATTGCAGATCGTTTATGCATGGAAATGTTGCATGAGGACCATTTCTTGAATATGCATGTAGGTTTTAAAGCTTTAATGGAGCTGGATAAATACTTCAAATACAAATATGTACAGTTTATTTTTATATATTCATGTTTATAATGTCTGAATAATCATAAGCTGTGAACCTGATTAAAGAAACACTGATAGTGTTAGGGTTGATGGGTTTTGTTGGTTTGGTTTCCTGTTTTATTTTGTAATCTTCCTGTTTTGTCCTATGTTTCCGTCTTTTGCTTCATGTCTTGTTCATTAGTTTCACCTGTCTTAATTATGTTCACCTGCCCCTCGTTTGTTCCCATGTATTTAAGTCCCTTGGTTTGTCTGTTTAGTTGCGAGATCATTAAATTAGTCTGTTTGTTAGTCAGTCATAGTGTTGTAAATAAAACCCAGTTAATCCTCATCCTGGCTGCCTCCTGCTTGTCCTCCTCACCTGCATTTGGGTCCACCACCTACCTGCGCCATAACAGATGACTTCTGGGGGATCATTTCAAAAAAGAAATAAACTCTCTAAAACTAAGTTTAATAAAACCAGAGTTGTTTTAGAGTAAAACAATGATTGTATCAAGCAACACAGTTGATTGGCTTATAACTGGTCACATCCACATTTTACATTCATGGATGGGCTGATCAAACTGTCCAAATGGAATTATTAAACTAGAGGTTACCATGACGTTTAATTAAAAAGGGTAAATACTGTACACATCCTCAGATGTAACAAGCTGAAAATGTTGGAGCAGTTTTTTCTGATTAGAAATAAATTATTCCTCATATTCAAAGCTTGTTTAAGAGGTTAATAATGTCTCCTGGCAACAATCTTACTGAACACACTGTTGTTTCCTTGCCGTGTTGTTTGGAGGGTATGAAGACTTGTCTGGTAAACACAGCAGCTTATGCAGCAGTTTTCTCTGGAAAATCATCTGCACAGTCCCCAGGACACAACACATCTTCTCGATCAGTTTGTTCGGTCTCTGTACGTCTCTGATACTCTGATGCTGCTGCTCGCTGAAGAATCTCAGCTTCCCTA
Organism: Pseudomugil tenellus; assembly: GCA_037177515.1. Taxonomy (NCBI): domain Eukaryota; kingdom Metazoa; phylum Chordata; class Actinopteri; order Atheriniformes; family Pseudomugilidae; genus Pseudomugil; species Pseudomugil tenellus. Next base: position 21,692,769 of record JBAMHX010000007.1, on the reverse strand, counting down.
AGAAGACGCCTGCACTGTACTTTTATTCATTGTCTACTTTTGTAATGTGAATATTACAAAAGTTGATTTTTAATGTGCATTTATAACACAGTGTTTCAAATCAAAATCAAATGATTTACAAAGCCCGTTTCCACCAGCTAGAGTTACAGAAAGTGCTGTACAATATACAATTATAAAAACAGTACAAATACATAAAAACACATAAAATGACTACAGCGTAATAAAAGAAAATTAAATAACAGCTTTTATAAGAACAAGTAAAACCAAATAGAAGCAAATAAGATCAAGTCACGGGTGTTTTTGAGTAAGAGTATGTCATTTATTTTGAGATTTCATCTTCTCAATGTTGTCTACTGTCAGGGAGGCTTCTGGGCAAGTTCCCAAAAAAGGCTGGCTCATTTAATACACTTGCATTAAAACCCTTACTTAATTAAATAAATGAAATCAGGATGTTGTAGTTGTGAACATGGAGCAGAAAGCTGGAATAACTCTGCACCAACTGTAACAAGGGACAGCTACCCAAACACATTGATCTAAGGATTCATGTACATTCCTGCATAATCTTTGCAGTATTACAGAGATGAACACAAAGCTAAAGATAGATTATCTAACCATAAAGATGCTCTCAACAAAAGAAGATGCAAGCCACTGAAAAGAAGAGAGGATGCCACTCCATGGCAAACATCACCCTGTTCAGACTGTTTTCAGAACTTTTGGAGATGTGTTGCATTAAAAGAATGAGTTAACACTGAATTGGAGAAACATCTCACTGTTAACAAGTTAGTTTTGTTCTACTGGGAATAAAATTTGGGTGTATGAGGTTTGTAAACCATTTAATTTCCCACTTTTTGCGGGTTGCATAACTTTAACTATTGTATAACATTAGTTCTTTCCTGGCTTTACTTTTACCTTTATACATGTAGACACACGCACACACACTTCTTATGACCTTTTGTCTCACCACAAGGATGATATATTTGCATGTGAGTGCTGCAGACAGGGTGCGCTTAGTCATACCTTTATTTTGCATACAGACACACACAAATCAAACAGTGCTGTCATCAGTGTGTGTTTAGTGATCGTTCATCATAAAAATAAAAAGACCATTGCGTGTGAATCCCTGAATCAACAACCTATTGTTGCTCAGTTCTCGATGTAATTTGATAGAGAGCAGCTGGATGAGAGGCACATACTGTATATCCCTCTGTGCTGGCGCTGTCAGAGGATGAATCTGTTATCTTTGTGGGTTCATTGTTGTCTTTTCTACATTTGCCAGCTTTACTTTTAGGGTAAGTGTTATTTATCACAACATAATCATATTTGTTAACTGTTCATATAGACGTAGATGGTTGATTAGCATTGTTGTTGCTAGCACTGATCCACAGGATATTTTATACATTTTAAGTCAACTTCAGCAAAATATTAGTAACAGGTATTTGGGAATACTTGTTGTGAATTTAGGAAAGTTTTGCTGAAAGCTGGATGATACGACTCATAACACACCTGTCTGTGGGAAGCTGTTAGTAGATAGCTTAGCTTAAGACAACAATAGGAAGAAAATAGAGTCAGGACATTAATGAGTGAATTCATTCATTCATTCATTCATTCATTCATTCATTCATTCATTCATTCATTCATTCATTCATTCATTCATTCATTC
>JBAMHX010000007.1:21648665-21687411 GCA_037177515.1 Pseudomugil tenellus | reverse complement strand
ATTCATTCATTCATTCATTCATTCATTCATTCATTCATTCATTCATTCATTCATTCATTCATTCATTCATTCATTTTTCCATATTGCTTAATCCATTTCATGGTTTCTGTAGGCTGGAATCAATCAGCAGAAATCAGGACATAGTTGGATTAACAAATTTATTCTTTTAGCAAATTTACATACCAAAAGGTACTGAGTTTGTGTATATACACAAAGTTTGTGTATATACACGTCTTGGTTAAATAAAAAACCTTTAATTCTTGCTTTGTTTGTGGCAGACATTTGCTGTGACATACTTTAATGTCAGTACATAAAGATGACATCTACGTGAAGATCTACCATCTGGCACTCTACCCCTAAAGGTCATCAAGCAGGTTAAGGTCTGGTATGTGTGGAAATAATGCTTGTTAAAACTCTCTCTAACCATTTGAGCCTGACGAATTCTGGGTAATATGCTAAAATATACTAGTGCCATGAAGGCAGGAACAGGTTGTTATTAGATATTTTAGCCATTCACCTTGTCAGATGACTAATCTTTGTATAGTGTTGCTGAAACTAAACCTGACCAGCTGAAGCCCCTGTCAGACACCGAGCATGATGGGAACAACATATCATCCATGATGTTGGAGAGGAAAAGTCTTGACTCATCAGATTACATGACCTTTTTTCTATTGCTTGGAATCCAACTTTAATTTTCCTCCACAAACTAAAAAAGAAATCACATTAGCCTCTCTTAAGGCTATTACAGGTTAGATAACAATAATCGGATTTCCCTTTATGTTGAATTGCTTTATTTTCGCTTTTAAACATTGCTATGAGTTCTGCTGATCACGTTCTGGGATTTCTATCTCTAAAGGTTTAAAAGATCTGCAGTAAAGAACCATAATCATAGTAATTGGTATCTTTCCAGGTTTAATGACCTTAAATCAAAAAAAGCATTTCCTAGCTTTTAACCCAATTTTAGTATTTTCACCAATCACTGTTTGATATTTTTGAGGTAAAGAAACATTGTTGACAACTACAAAATATGCTTCACGACATGGTTGTGTAACGAATGAACCTGCTCAGTGCATCAGAAATTGTTATATGATTTCTTGCCAACCAGAGCAGGTAAAATCATTGCAGTACTTGACTAATGGGAAAGTATTTAACTAGTTACATGTTTAATCTAAACACAGTTAACTATATCTATGTTGTAACAGTGGTTCTAGGAAATAAATTTGGGATTGAGAGGAAAAAAAGTTTTTTTTTAGTGGGTTTATCCATTATGTAAAAACCTACTGAAGAAAAAAAAATTGGCTTTTGCACCAAGAATGCAAACATTTAACCTTTTCATGCGTAGAGCTCGCTACACTGGGCATCTATTTACAAGCTTTATTTTATATAAAGTGGTGAATGAGAAATATATACATTTATAAATGAACCCCTTCAGTAGACATCCATGCATGTAGTTACCCAACGTTTCCTTAGTGATAAATATTTTAAATATTAGTAATAAATATTTAATTAAATAATTGGATCAAATAATTGTATGAATACAAAATATTCTATTAAGTATTTAATAGAATACATTTAAATAAGTAAAATAAAAGGCAAGTTAACTATTATTAATAAACAGTATCACTGAATGTGTCTCCAGAGATAAAATAATGTATTTGAAAACTATATTGAATTGCATTTTATCATTGCATGCATGTGTTAGTCACAATAACAACACATATTTTATCACATGCATGATATTACTGTCATGCCTTGCCTCTGCCACACCCCAGCTGCCCAATCTCCTTCACCTGCCACCAGAATCATCATGCCTGATCACCTGAACCTGCTTCTCATTCCCTAACCATTCTCATTCATAACCTGCACTGCTCCAGTCATTCCCCGTCGGACATCGTGAATTCTCAAAGCCCTTTTCTCATCCTTCGCCCCCTCTTCCTATTTCCCTTCCCCGGCTCAGACTCACTTCCTTACCTTGTGGATTACCTTCTCGTTTAGACCTTGACCTGTCTCTGGATTGCCATCACCTTTGTTACTTGGTTTAGACCCACACCTGTTGCTGGACTCTTCCTGGCTTCGACCCCCATTTGGCTCTATGAACAACAAACTCTGCATTTCCCCTTTCAGTCCTCATTCTCACATTTAATAAACCTTTGTGACTATTCCTTTGGGTCCTGGTGTCCATTCGTTACAATTACACAATGTTAGATTAAAGTTTAATAGTGTTTATTAGTGAAGTAGGAACACAGAGAAGCAGGACTGGAGCTGAGCTGAAGAACATATAAAGGGTGTGATTGGTGACAGGAAGAAATGCGTAGTGGTGCAGGTGCTTTAATGAGATCCGAGTCACTATTATGACTCTTTTGTGTTTCACTTAGAAGAAGGCAACATTGATTTTAAACACACAGATAGTGATACTCATTTAAAAGACAAACAGTGTGGTATGATCAGTGTCACCACAGTAAGTTGGAGTGTTGTGTGCTGACCTGCTCCGTCTTGTAGTGTCAATAACAGTCTTCCTGAGTGCTTAAGCGGTTTATTAGAAAAATGACCCTAGTGGGAGAGAAAGAGCTAAAGGTCTTTTGGTTTTTTACGGTATTTTAGATTAGATTTTCTTTCGTGCGTATGGTCTGTGTCCAGTTAAGTGGTAAGTGGTCTTTTGGAGACGGATGGAAAAAGCTGGAGAAAGCTGGAGCGAGAGATGCAATAAACAGTGACACAAAGAAAGTCTGGAGATAGAAGCTTTATGAAAAGGAACAAATCAAAAATACCTTTTATATTTCATAAGCTTAAAACATCAATATCTTCTTTACTACATTTTTTAAAATGGATAGATTTATAAGTAAACATGGAATAAAGCATGCGGTGTTCAGTGTTTACAGTAAGAGGGATTTCTATTGATCTTACGGAAAAATGTGGTGATAGAGTGAATCGTCTCTTTTTGTCATCTTTGCATCATGAAAACAAGATCATGATCAAATTTGCAAAAGTTTCCTCTTGACAAAGTAAATTTGCTCGGCAGAACGCGGGAGCCAGAACATCATTCTGGCTGTTTAATGCTGGACAAGACAAGTAGAAAAAAATAGCAAAAGAAAGTTTATTTAATTGATGTTGACTGATGGAGCAAGTCGGAGTCTGAGGTTTCACACATAACACATAAAGACCTGATAAAGAGAAATTCTCTCCAAGCTGTCTGCTGTATAAGTTCCAGTCCTGCTGGCACAAAAAAAGCACATTCAAGGTTCAGTCATTAGTACAATGTAATTAATGTTGTTTTAGAAGTTATTGCATGAGCCCACCTGAAACCCTGGCTCTGTCTCGCTTTCTTGATGCTGCCAGCGGACAGAAAGTACTGCAAATGCAACACAATGACTTAACTTGAATTACTTTAACCCCCCCCCCCCCCCCCCCAATGACACAAATTGCTGGTCAGCACTTACTTTCCTCCTCAATCAGCCAGAGATTTTCTGCTGCCAACGAGACATGATGGAAAAATTGCACAGTAAAAATTGCCCCCCCCCCCCAGCCTGTTGAGAGTAGCAGACGAGGCTCCGTGCATGTATCCCTACATATCTGTAACAACAAGGAGAGAGAAAGCAGCACACAGACCAGCAGGAAGTAGAAGTAATTTGTCCCTCTTACTGGTCTTACTCAAGATCAGTTTGAGGTTTTACTGGTTGTGTGGTAAGTAGTGTGGTGTAAATACTGTGACTAGTTTTGATCTCACACCACATTTCCAGATCATCAGGATCATTTTATACTGTTATTTATGTGTAATGATGTCTAGAGTATTTGCAGTAACTGTGATTATCCAGCATTTCAGCTAACAGATAGTGACTTTCCCTGTGACACAATACAGACACCTTCCCACATCGACCGTTCATTGTCGAGCCATGTCTACTGTTTTCACCTTGTCACCTTTTTCTTTTCTCTGTCATTGGTGGGTGCTACAAATAGCTGCATTCTTGACTAACAGTCTTACACAAGAGTCTCAGACTGCTGAAGATCCTGGCAGATGGCCTGAAAACTTCTGTTTCTTTTGACAATATGTTGTTTTTTCTTCTTTTTTCCTTTTTTTATTTTCAAGCTGAAATCTGTAAACAATAAATATATTTACTTCATCCTCACTCATTAATAAATGGCATCAGATGTACATCGTGTTTGATGCTGTCTTCATGACCGTGTCTAATAAAGAAATTATTGTGTAAGCAGTGCTTTCGTAAGCATATTCATTGAGGGAGATTCTTATGGGAGAGGAGCTCAGTATTATTTCTGTTTGTACAATTTCACAAGGTCAGTCATAAATATGAGGTTTGAAAAGTTTTTAAACACACGTTTTTTCTGAATGAGATGAAAAAAATGTGCATTAACCTTCTGGTATAGCACTTGCTCACATTGTTTGTTCTAAATCTGCAAAGCAATTTGTGCATCAGCTGCAGGTCTCTGCAGACAGGCTGAGCAGCATCACTGGGTTAGTTTCTCTGTTTGCTCTCTCAGAACAAACCTTTTGTGCTTATTAAATCAGGAGGCAATAAATTTAATATCTGTGAAACCACCAGGCAATTGAAATGTTTCTCTGCAAATCTGCTGTGAAAACTAGCAGCATTCATCCTATCTAGTTAATGTCTCCCTAAAAAACATGGAGGACGAGACGATTACCGCTGAGATATTAAAAAAATAAAGGAATAAATTACACACCTGATAGATTGTACAAGACTCTGAATTGCAAAGTAATTCAAAAGGGCCCGGGGGGAGGGCCAGTGCTTGTTAAAGGGGTTACATAAATCAATCTATTTTTTCTCCTAGTTGATATTAGCATACGCACAAAGTTTCTTAATGGATATCTGCTCCAAAGTGCAAATTCAAAGAGATGCATCAGTGTGCTTTTGCGATCTTCTGGACTGAATGACGTTAATTCAACAAAATTACTTGTGGCTTCATTGGTTGCATTCATAACTTTTACACCTTACAGACGTGTTACAGGCTGCAGAACAAGGCAAGTTTATTTGCACAGCACATTTCATGCTCAAGATAATTCAAACTAATTTACATAAAATATTAAAATCATAGTTGCAAAGAATGTATGAAGGCGTAAAAAGCACTAATAAATAGTAAAAAATCACAATAAAATCGTAATAAAGTCCCACATTGGAATAACCAGTGGTTTACTTTCAGTAAACTCCTCTGTGGTGGTGTGACAAAAAGTTTTTCATTCTTTTTTTTTACAGATTCCATGATAAGCATCTAATCATTAACATTACATAGTAGAATAGAGAGAAATTTTAAGACCAAAATCTCTTCGTTTATAGGAAGTGGTCATACAAACAGATGAAAACACTGCTGCTGAAGCCTGCAACATGAAGCAAGATCAATATGTCTGGGATGTGTTTTTGTTACCTGGGTGATCTACTCAGGCATTCGCAGCCCTGACATGCAGTAGCCTAATATGAAGCTGGTTGTTAAGCTGGTTGTCATAACTGAACGCAGGGTTTTCTAATCTCTATTAGTGTACGCTCAAATGGACGGGTGGAGTTTGCAGCGTCTGACCAATTACAGGGAAGTTGAAACCCTGCAGCCAGTTACTTTACTAAGAAGGATCAGACAATTATTATTCAAAATGTGAAAATAAACACATCATGATGGCCAAAAGCAACACAGTTGCCGCAGCAACAACCACGATGGAGCTATAAATAAATAAATAAAAATAACAGACTCTAGCAATGTGTAAATTCAACAGATTGCAGAATATTAAATCATCATACAGACAGACAGAAGGCCTGCTCTGATTTATTTGTTATAGGCCTGATTGGTTGAGATTCCTCAATATATCTCATTTTAGGCCCCCATGCATGTATTTTATGTTGGAATATTTACTTCAATTCCATTCAATACTGTTTCTCTCTCCTTAGTGTTTAATGAAATAAGAATAAAAATGAAATGAAATAAACTAACATCAAACAACAAAAATAAATTAAGAATATGATAAGAAAAAAAATATATGAGGTAGCAGAAGTGGATAGTAGTGTAATATTATGAAGTTGTAAGATGAAGTTTTTCATAGTACAGAAAACCCAGGTTACCTTTGAACTTACCAGTATAAGATAAAATCCAGCTGTGTCATGCAGGTGTGATACAAACTACATGGAATTTAATCTGAAGGTGAAACATCTGTGAAATAAAACAAGACACAAGCTTGATAGAGACTAGACCAAAACCAAAGAACTTTGTAATCAGAAACATAACAAGATCCAAGGCAAAAGCCATCATGATCTCCTAAATCTGTCAGCGACTGAGTTGGAACACATTGTGTATCTATAGGCTTGTAAAAACGGGGCTACTTGCGATTTAATGAAGTGCTGCTCCCTCAAGCCTTTCTCTGATGACTCGTTGGTCTTTAGTGAAAATTATTATGCTTCATCACAGATGGCGACTTTTTGTGAAGTATGAGGATTTTAGCTCTTTTGTATACAGTACTTAGAGAAAAACACACACAAAAGAGCTCGGGAGGCAGCCTGCGCCATGTGCTTGTTTTTTTTTTTTTTTTTCAGTTTTTAACGTTATGAAGAGCAAACAGACGCAATGACTCAAACAAACCAAAACCACGGGGAGCGTGGCGAGGACATAATGAGAGGCACTGATGTAGGCAGTGGTTTTGACCCATCCTGCTCTACAATGACAGCTGGAGAGAAGAGGAGAGCACTCATGGTGTCAGGAGTCCTGAAGGAGAAAGCAGTGCTTGTGCATACTAACTGCCATGACCCCAAAGTCAAGAGGCCATGATGAACAATAAAATGAGGCAATGCGCTCGTGTTGACGGTGACTCACTTTTTTATTCTTATGAGTGTCTCCGTGATGGAATACAATTCAACATTTGTGCGTAACAGATGATGTCATGTGAATCTTTTTCTGAGGCTTCCTGCTTTAATGAGAGCAGTAAAATCTGATCGGCTTAACAAAACATTAAGCGATGATCACGTTTGCAGCTAAATTCTAATCAAGCAGCAGAGAAAAAAGCATTTGTACAGCCTCTCTGATGGTGGTATTTCCTGCTAATGAGTGTGGGATATTGGCTGAAGCCCCCTGGTTACTCTGGAGATTTTCTTATTAGAATGTCACTTCAGGTTGGAGTCAAGCATCCTGAAAAAGGAAATCATGATGCTAAAAGTCATCAGCATACAGCCCAATAAGGACGCCAGCTCACAGTCGTTGTTTGAGGCTTTGTAGACATTGTCTGGGACACACGCACAGCGAACAGAGTTTGTAAATGTAGAATTTAGAATATCAAAATAGATACAAGATGGCAGTACTGAATTTACTCACCGAGTGGGGAAAAGGATAAAAGGTTAAATTTTAAATTTCATAAGACCATAAATCAACATGTTTATATTCATATCGTCCAACTTTAAACTCAATAAGAAAAAATAGTTGTGTTTTTATATAAATCTTAGCAAACCTTTTGGAACATCAAAAGCAGAAAATGCACATTTGACTTGTTTTGATGAAGTTTCCAGTAAAAGGTAATAAAAGTTTAGGCAGCCATCTTGTAGGGGAAGCAGCACATCCTCACATTGGATGAGTAATGGGAGAAACTCTCATAATGATTTGAGAGCGCTGCAGTGATACTATTTGTGGATTCATCCAGACGTTGCATAAACATTAACATCAGGTTTCTCACTCTCTGCAGTGACAAACATCTAGCAGGCACTTCCACCTCAGGGAGCTTTAAGTATCATTCTCACAAAACTGTTGTATGCAACTACAGCATGGCAGATTTGAACAAGATGACCACAGATGTGCTGTGTGGAGGGGTCTGCAAAACCTTAAATCAGGGACAATTTAACTTTACTGAAGCAAAAACTAAATTTACAAACAATGTTAATTTTGACAGACCTCAAGTTAAACAACTGAAACACTGTAAAATTAAGCCATTTATTCTGTTTTGTTCTACAGATTAACACAGAACTTTTGCTGACAGTTTACTTAATAACATATATCACACAATATATTAAAGGTCCCATATTTTGCTGGGGGAGATAGATATTATATTGTATTTTTGCCTTAGTTTAACTAGTTTAACTAGAACTAAAACCTCACTGATATTTAAAATATTACCTTATTATCAAGAAGTAAAAGGTATACTGTAAGTTGTCAAACAAGCATACAGGTAATAATGCTTGAATGAGTTTGTGAAATATTCCAAGTGAAGGGAGACGAATGTTTTATTCCACACTCTGTTCTCAGTCTCTGGATCACCCTCTCAAAATGAAAAACAAGTGTGCAACGACAACAATAAGAAAGCTGATGTCAAAAACTCTTTTATCTTGAGAAATTAGATTCATCCAAACAAAATCAAACAGATTTTTAGCTTGAGGTAAAGTTTTCACTGTGTTTTGGATGATGAATCCTGATTAATGACAATAATGATTGTAAGATGTAACAAGTTCAAGTTCAAGCCACTGATTGCGTAGGAAGATTAGATAATTCTCCTTTTTACTTTTGAAAGCATGTGTTTGGATTTCACACCTTTTAGCATCAGCTTAAATTGAATCAAGTGAGTCTGGCATCACAGGTAGACTCGAGGTATTTACCGTTTGGCTTACTGAGGAAGAGAAAAGCAGTGTTCCCAATAAGGAACCTTGAGGCACGCCTTTTGATGCAGGTAGGAAGGAAGACCCAGCAAACTGGACACATTGAGTTCTACCTGACAAATACCTTATAAGACCAGTCTACAACATACTCAGACAGTGTAGTGTTCGTCTCTAGATAGCATGTTCCATCTTTCTTCTCTGCTTTGTAGTTCGAGAAGCTACTTGTTGCAGTCTTTACTTCAGGTTGAATCGGTAATGATGCCTGGCAGGTCTCAGGATTACATGCACAGGACACGTCCTGCAGACAGGATGGAGTTATTCATCAGAGCAGGGTGGTCTGACACTTAAAAAGTGTAGGAGTGCTGCATTAAACGTGCTAACTCATATTGAAGTTGACGGGTCTAAAATGTGCCACTGCAGACGACAGATCAGCAATGGCACTGATTGTTGAGTTACATTTGGGACACACATGTATATTTGTTCTCCCTTCAAATAGTCTTTTCTTTCTTTTCCAATTGTGCTGGTCATAAGTAGCTATAAAAATACCAGGATGTATTTACAGCAGGTAAGTGCCATAAAGCGCACACATAAAGGAGAGAGATGTGAATCTAATGAGTGTAAAGTACACACATGGTCTCTCTCTGATCTACAAACAGCTGGAGAGGAGAGCAAAATGCAAAACGGTTGAGTTAAAAATGTGTGTTAATGTTAAGACACAATAGAACTCTTATTATCATTATTTATTGATCATTGGGTGTAATTTTGTGCTACTCTGAAGAAGGGTCACCATATGACTTAAAACACACCCATGTAAAGATGTTGAAAATCTCCTAATTATGGCCCTAAAATGGATTGATCCTCTTTTTTAATACCTTATCACTCAGTTCTTACTCTTTCCATTCCTCCATTGAATTGTATTAAAGGACATCTGCTGATATGGATAAAATAAACACAGATGGTATGTTTCTGACATGCTCAGAAAGTTATAGAATTCAAAGCTAATTTTCCTGAAAGTGTTTGCATTAACAACAACTTAATCACCAAGTTATAGTAGTTAGTTTTTCTTTTCTCTGCAGACTGAAGCACTCTGTCTGGAATTAAAAAGTTATTCAGCTTAATGTTTGGCCATGTTGGTTTACTTGGAAGATCAATAGAAAGAGGTCGAATCAAGCCAAAGATGAGACGTGTATGTAGAGAAAAACATCATTACTTGTTGTGACTTAGTTAAGGGAATTAATATTAGCTGATAAATCTTCATTAAGTAAATGCCTAATTTAGGGTGTTAAAATGGTAACAGGATGGAATAATCAGTTAAATTATTTGTTTGTATTTTAAGTTGTATTCCTGCGCTAACATGAAACTTCATTATCCATAATATATCCATAATATCCATGTTTTATTATTTTTTTGCTGCAAATTAGTATTGAAAGAAAACTAGTGATGAAGGGTGCCTGAGAGTTTTACCTGTAACCGTAAATCCTGTTATTAAATAAAGCTGACGTTCAACCAAAACCCAGATTCTCGTCTCATCCTTTTGATGCAATTCACACGAGCTGCAATAACACCACTTCTGGAATCCGAGTTTTAACCCACAGAATGGGGGAACATGAACAACGAGAGACTAGAACGATCACTCAGCTCTATATGAGGTTAGAAAAAACAACATTAAAGATACCAACCCGGATTTTTGCTCATAATAATGATCCAGAGCCAAAAGACTGATTAAATAGGTAATAGATTTGAAAATTATTCAAAATTTCTCTTTAATTCAGCATTTGTTTGCTTTTCTTCTTCAAAAATATTCACATTAGATACAATAACCAAGAAAAAAAACAGGACGTTTCTGCACTGAGCCACATGATCTCCAGTCCTACTCACTCATGTGCAACGTCTATTGTTGAACCCAGTGTTTATTCTCATCTTGTCATATCATACTTGTGTACTTGCTGTCGAGGGCCATCAACAAGACCTGACAGCCCTGCCATCATATCACTACCAGCCAGTGTGTGAGCATTTCATTACTTTTTTTGGGATGTTTGCACAGGAGTCAGCTGGACTTATTATTTGATCAAATATATGAATAATATTTGTAAGATACTAAAGTTCCTTGGTGTAAAAAATACAAGCTCAACACACTCACAGAGAGAGAGAGAGGACGTAGCAGTAATTGTTAAGAATCCAGACATGGCAAAAGGTTCATGCTTTTCCGCAACATATATGTGTGAGCATAGCTGCATGTTTCTGCCCTTAAGCACTATATTTGACATAATGCTAGAAAACCAACTCAGGTAAACACTTTCTGATCAGTTTTCTGTTGAATTCATTCATTTGACCTAAAGGATTTCACAGGAATGATCAACTATTATAAATAAAATATGCAAGTGTACCCTTGTTTTTCCTGTTTCTTCCATACTGAGTGCAGCAAAAATATCAAGAATAAGCTAAAACTCTTTAAATGAACGCACCAAAATATTAATCTAACTTCAGTCACTTTCTCCTTGTAGATATAGGCTCAATATTTCATTCTGACAAACATATTTTGTCTCATTCACAAAGACACAAATAAATAAAAGCGACATCTTCATGTCATTTTCATGTCATGTCATCTTGTTCTACATCCCTCTGATGACGCAGATGATACAAACAGGGACTGCTAAATATAGCTTTGCACTGGAAATGTCATCACTGTCACATTCCCGAATAAAATCATGTCTTCTAATGTGGCTCTGTCCTCACAGCTCCAAAGTCAACTTTTTCCTTTAAAACTTACTCCCACCCACAAGGTATGAACACAATGAGAGTTTCACAATGAGAGGCTGTCACTGTATAGAAAGCTCTGCATTAGGACAAATTTCACACCTACAGTTTCATCTTTTGTAAATGCCTTCGGTTGTTCAGAAGTTTGGCTCCGCACGGCACCAAAACTACAGAACAGAGTGACAAGTAAGATTCAGTGATTTCCATCCATCCATCACAGGAAAACCTGATCTCACCAGTGTGTCCAGGACAGTTTCACAGATTTTTCTTTGTTTATACAATAAGATTTGCAATATCTAATCAGAAAATGTTTTAGCTGCTGCTTGGTAAAAACAAGGAGCAGATTGACTTTCAGATAATGTTTGGTTATGCATGACAGTTTCAAAGAATGCTAAATGTTTTCATGGCACAATTTAGAAAGAAAAATGTTTTATAAAAAAAACTCTAAATGATTAAATGTTTTTGAAAAGTAATCTGCAGTAATTTGGAACAGCTGGAGTATGTGAAGTGCTTTGGACACATTCTGGTTTGAGGCAGGTGCTTGTCCAAATCCAATTAATCACAATTGCCAGAATGGCCTCCTCAATGCTGAGAAGTAGATGCGATTTTTTTCCTCCCTGAGAAGTACCATCAGAGTCTTCTGCAGAGATGACGTGAACTCTACAGAATCTTTTTACTTGTTAAACTGTGAGTCTCATAAGGAAAACTAATTTATCTCCTGCTTTGTTAATGCTTTGTTTGATTCATGTGCCAAGATGTAACACTGTGCTCCATTGGATCTTCAGAACAAGTATTTTTGGGCATTTTTTGTGATTCAGTTTTGTAAAATCTATATATTTTCTTTTATTTAATAGAAACATATAATAGGATTCAAATATGTCTTTAGGTGTTTAAGCTGCTGTTATTTGTGTCTCAGACAGTCAAACCTTTTTTTCATTGAAGATGTCAGAAGGTCTCAGCAGGAAATGTCAGCTAGTGAGAGAAATGCAATTCCACTTCATTTGACTTGATTCAATTAGCTGTCTGGCAAATTCTACTAATCGGATGTAGATATTGTAAAGTTAAAAATGTCACACTGATGGTGCAATGAGTAATGCTGGGGAGGAAGGGAGAAGAAGGACCTGCCTCACACACACACACACACACACACACACACAAGACATTAGGTTTCGATTTGTTGTCCCCTCTGGATGATGACTGATATTCAGATTAAAGATGTTACAGTGCTGCTGGTGTGAACTGTGGACCGTTATGAGCTTATACTGTTTGATACAATAATATTATTACAGATAATAGTGTGGAAAAAATAAAAACTTAAAACTAAATCACTTATTTCATTTTAATGGTAAAGGTGAAGTACATGTTACCAGACAACAGATGAATCCATTTCCTGTGGAAATGATGTGTGAAATTACACAACATGACCTTTTTCATTCATTAAAAACACAACTAAGAGTCATTTTAGATGAACTACGACACAACTGAGCAGAATTTCCAACAAAATATCCCAAAATTATCCAAAAACTGTTAAACTTGTGCAAACAAAATTACATTTATGCTTTGTTTTTTAAAACTTTATTTATCTGTTTTATCAGCTATGTGGGTTTGATTTGCTTTCCACTAAAAGGAAAAGTGGACTCTGACCAGTTGGTCCAGTCAATCAGGACGATTTTTTTCATAAAATAAAATAAAATACAGGCAGTGAACAGCATTTTGAATGATTTTCTAAGACTTCTGCATATATTTTGACCAGCGAAGAGCATAAACAAACCAAATTTTATGTCATTTTTGTTTTATTACAAAATTTTATGCCACTGCTATTTTTTTCACTTTTATTTTTCATGTTTCTTTTCATACTGTTGTTAAGTCACATGTAGAATTGACCGTCATCATGTAGCTTTCACATATGGTCGCACTGGCTGTTGTCCAAGTCGTGTTACAAACTAGACAGTGTGATTTTGTGCCATAATTCATCCAAAGGGTAAATAAACATCTTTCATTTCTAAATTGTCAAAGTTTCAACACATTACTAATACAAATAAATATAACCATATTTTAACTCTATTTAATTTTTAAAAAGATAAAAAAAACAAACAGAAAAAGACTGTAAAAAAAACATTACAATTAGACAATAAATGAATAATAAAAATTATACATAATAGTCGATAAATAAAAATATAAGAAAATGAATCAAATCAATAAAAATAGGTCAAATTTGAAAAAGACCAGAAATTGTTTTGAATGAAAATGGGACAGTGAGCATCAAAGGGTTAATATTTAGCAATGTTGTCGGATAATCTGCAACAACATGATTAAAAATATATTCAGCACTAATTTAATAAGTCAGGAATAGAGAATCCAGAAAGCTGCCTGTATCCCTAAGAGATGAAAAATGAAGCAGCAGACGTGCCGGGTGCCCGCAGGGCACCCATCCTCTACCTCAGGAGATGCTACATTAAGTCTAAAAATACCATAGCTCTCACAAACCTTCGAAATTTGCATCTCCACTGATTGACTAAAGCAAAGAGATTTTTCCATCATAAAAGTTGCTATAGACCCACAATAACCAGTCTGCATAACTGAAAGATGCCAAACCACTTTAACATCTGCAAGCAGCTCCAGTTGAGCCAGAAGAGACGAGTCCCAAGTTCATTTCCAACAGTTCATGTCAAAGTCTTACTAACTTTTTTACAGGATCATTGTTAAACAGTTAAAGTTTAAAAAGCACTTGTCCTGGTTTTGCTGATGAAAGTATCTTACTACAAGCAAAACTTTCTACAACTGTAGCAAAACATATGAATATCTGCATCGTATTTACAGAAATAGAAGGTCAAATATTCATGTTCTCACTGTCTGAACAAGGCTTACGGTCTCACTGGTAGCTCTGGATTTGCAGTAAGTTGAAAGACACAACAGAAAGTGAATTAATTTGCAGTAGTTCCGTGCTGAAAACAAGCCCATCTCTGAATACACATAGTTGAAGCTCGCGTGTCTGACAGGCGTCACTATGGACAGATGATCATGTCTCTGCCTTCTTCAGCTTATGTGGTGTATTTTCATCTCTCTCAGAGGTTTGTACTATGCACTCTCACCTTCTTTAAATGTCAAAATGAGTCAGCTGCCGGTTGCATGTCTCGTTACTTGTTAACTTGTGCTAAATTTGTCATAAGTCAGATGACAAATTATCAGCTCCAGGTAGATCTTCTGTTTTGAGATTCAGTCACCTCTTCGCAGAAACTATTCATGTGCACTAAATGCTTCAACAAACACTGTATTTGACTCATTCAGTCCAATGGTCATTTTGGTTGTCCGTTATTTTATACTATCTGGAAATCTTTGGAAACTAATGGTGGAAGCACTTTGGAAAACCTTTTAACATGTAAACGACATCACATACTTGTGGAAGTCAGTCTAAGTCAGTGATGATTCTGGCACGATTCAGGTCATTTATTAATGTCCAAATGTTGTCGGTCACTGAGTGAAGGATCATTGCGGAGGGAAACAGCCCACCGTGCTTTGCCTCAGGAGGGTTTGATCATACATCCCATCTCTGAAGTGACCTTCTTTCCTGGCTGCTGTTAATCACTCCGTGCCCGAGAGTCTTCTGGCTGCTTTCTGTTCATAGCAAGAAACTTCAGGACTGTTTCCATGTTCATTTGGGAGTTTTCCTTTTTCATGTTTATCAGGGTGATTTTCAGGCTGCAGAGGTTTTGCACAGAAATGTCACAAACAAGACGTACCAGGAACAAGTGTCCTTCTTCATTCCTGGCTGACTCAGTTCAGCAGAATGTTCTTATTTCCTTTGTAGCAGCACACAAACCTGCTATACTTGCTTTAAGCATTAATTTCACGTCGACTCATCACAGCCTGTCTGACTGCTGTCCTTCTCCTTTACCCAGATAGAAAAGTCCTGCATCTTGTCTCTCTACTGTCTAGCCTTGTTTTTCAGAGAAATGTTTTTTTTTTCCATTTTGATGTCAGATTATGTTTTATATCTTTGTCCTAAACTGACATGAAAAAAGAAAGTGTTGTTAATCTTTCAGTTTGTTTCATTTTGCAGGAATTGGTTGTGGTTTTATTTACGATATTTATATTTAAGTTCAACTCCGTGCTTTGGGTCACAGCGCCCCCGTGTGGCCAGCAGCTGTAGATGCACCAAACCCTGCTGCTCTCAGCATCAGCACCATCTGCATCACTGCATATGTAAACAAGTACTAACAGATTTTATCAGGTCCTTCCAAATGAAAGATTTCCTGAAAATACATATCTATACATTTGTGTGTGTGTTTGTTTCAGTGCATTAAACAAATCCCAAATGAACTGTAAGTTTATAATTAAATCAAAATAATGTGGAAATATTGCAAATGCTTATGTTTAGCTCAGTAACTTGCTTTGTAAAATTTGAGTTGGCTATAATAGGTTTAATAAATGTTACATTTTCTGTCAGTAATACTTTGCAATTAAAAACATTTTGTGGGAAATTTTAAAAGGTTGATTGATTATAAATTTGGAAGCATTGACTTTGGATTTTATTGCATATAAATAACATGTCATTTTAATTACGGTCTGAAATCTGAGAAATATAAATAATTGCAATGTTTAAACCCAAAACACCCTGTGAAAGACTTTTTTATTGAATAACTTAAACACATCAGGATTCAAGTATTTATAATTTTATTGAGTTCTTTAAAATAGAACACATCAGTCCCTGACCAGAACAATCTTTCTTAAACACTAAATAAATTCATTTTCATGTATTTTTCTGTATTCATTTCTTAAAAAGTTAGCATGTCTGTGTTGCATACATTTACAATGCAGTAATAGTTCACTTTGAGGTTTAAATCAACTTACTGTACAAATATATAACCCTACAGCAGGATAACTAATAACTTACATTCAGATGAAATGACAGAAACAATACACACAAAACACATTTCATTCTGCTTGTTTTAAAATACTGAAATTTGCATTTTGCCTTTTTGTCTATAGACCGACCTACTGCATTGAAGCAGCAGGCAGAATGAACACACTGTTAACTGCAGCCGCTGTTTGCAGTCGAAGTCCCACATGTTCAGCATTTATTAGCAACATAAGCCTGAAATAAATTATTCAGCATAAAAACCAAAATGCACAGAATGTGAAAGCATCCTTCTCTTAAACATGTGCAACGACGCTCACTTCCAACCATGCAGGATCAAACTTTATTCATGGGCCCAGATACAATGTCCAAGCTGGACCTTTCAAAGTTAATATGATGCCAACATTACTTTTAAATCTAAACAAAAATAGCTCATTTAGTAAGGAGTGCAAGTAGCAGAGAGCATTTAGTCACTTCCTTCAGAGTGGGGCTGCTCTGTAGCTCTCCACCTCATCAGGAACACATCGAGTCAGAGTCCATGGCTGCAGACACTGGATCTGGGTCACTGGTAGTGAAAACGTCCCTCCAACAGATGAAAGCTTACCGTCTTACAATAAAACCGTCATCAGGGTAGTTCAAGTCACTCGTTTAACATTTACATTCTACAAAGTCTCCCTGTTACATGTTGCTTTACAATTATACACCCGCAAATTACATCACTAGGTCTGAATGCGATCCTGCTCATTAGTGGGGACACAATGTGGACGACTGCATAATAAATAAAGGAAATACTGACAAAAAAAGAAAAAAAAAATTTGTTGCAAACTGGTTTCAGCTTTGGTGTCCAAGTGGGAGTTCAGGTTTCAGCAATGCCTGGGAGAGATCAGTCGCAGCAGCGCTTTTTTTAAAAAAATATCCATTTCTAAGATGTCTGTATCCATGTTACGTCTCTGCTAAACTCAAACCGCGCTCCTACATTCAATCACTGTCCTTAAACCTCTTTCAAACAGTTGAACCAAAAGCAGAAAAAACAAAATGACTATTTTGAGTTTTCTGCAGGTGTGTAGTCAGTGCTGCATCACATATCGCCTACTTTCATCCCCTACACGCTCACTGCGGAGGATAAACTCATTAGGACAGAAACAAAAAATGTAAACAGACATCTTAAATGAGAACATGTTCAGATGCTAACTAATGGTTTTGTACAATTAATCTCATTTACATCATCTATTGCACACAATATAATAAAAGGCTAATTAAAATATTAATCAAATGCAAC
Organism: Pseudomugil tenellus; assembly: GCA_037177515.1. Lineage (NCBI taxonomy): Eukaryota > Metazoa > Chordata > Actinopteri > Atheriniformes > Pseudomugilidae > Pseudomugil > Pseudomugil tenellus. The sequence goes on along the minus strand of JBAMHX010000007.1, from coordinate 21,669,932 downwards.
AAACCCATCTTCCAATGAGATACAGTATGTTTGCTTTCAGGCACGTAAGAACATTCAGTCACAGCGAGGACATATTAAAGCCCCAATCTGGGTTTGCTGGTAGGCAATAACAGGGCCGTCAACATGTGTGACCTCATATTTGTCTTAATTACTATATAGATCAAAACTGATGTTAAAGGTAAAAAATTATCTTGAATTTTAGTTTTGGAAAAAAAAACAAAAAAAAAGCAAAACAAAACAAAACATGAAAAACCTGAAGGATGAGACTTTTTCAATGCAGCAAATTTAGCTAAACTTTGATATTATTTAATGTCTTTAGCAAAGCCAGCTCATATCGCAGCGTAAACACTGGAATCATGTTGTACGCACACAGCAGCAGCCTCAGTACTTTGTCAAAGTTTATAAAAGACATCTTATTCATACAGCGAAGCCAAAAAAACTAAAACAACTTGAAAAAACTCAGCACTCAGAGAGAAGAGCTATTTCACAGGGATGTTATTGAAAAAGTGCTTTTTTTCCCTGATAACATCACGCTTTCTGCACATCTGCCGTCATTTTACAGTGCTGGTTTATAATGCAGGCTCCTCATTTCTTTCCAAGTTTTAGTTAAGAAAGCAAAGTTTTGCATTACAAACACCAGATTGGGCCTTTAATACGATACTATATGCCACATTATTTTGCATATACAGTACAATAAATGGTTAAAAACAGACACAGAGGAAGGCAACACACTCCATCCTGGTTATTCTGTCCTGACAGTGTACATGTTTGACACAGTGTAATAGTTTTAGACACATCTGGTTGGATTCGTTGCACCACCTTCCATCCCTCAGACTGATGGCGGTTTGGGAAGAGGACTCAGTTTTAGTTAGTCTCCATGGTGATGGAGTGACAGCTGTGCCGCTAAATACTGTACCTGGTTTTAATAATCAGTGTGTTTTGGGGTCATATGCACGAACCTGCACGTTGCAATACGAGTCTCTTACTTGGTTTCTGTTCCGTCGTCATTGTTTTGGTCGAGTCTTGTTGAATCCTGAGATTCGCCGTCTGGCCTGTGCGTGTGTCTCTGAACTATTGTGTGTGGCGTGACCGTCTCCAGTGCATGTAGAGTCTGTGGGACGTGGATGGTCTTCGTAACCAGTTTGTGGTGTGTTTTCCTTTTGCTTGTTTCCTCTGTGTGTTGTGTGTGTGAAGTTTGAACTGGGTGGGAAAGGAGTGCGCAGGGTGGACCACCTGGGTCTTTCATAGCCATGCTGGCCCCCACCATAGCTGGATAGCTACGGTTCCTCCTCAGACCTGCATTCAAACCTGGAAGCCCCCCACCCAGTGTGCTGCTTCCCAGTCCGCTTGAGCCAAAGGGGGCTAACAGGGTACTCCCAGATGAAGCGGAGGCAGAGAGAGGCGAAAGTGTGCGGAAACGTTTGAGTTTCTTCACAAGTCCGAGGTTCGGCATCTCCGTTTGGCCGTCGTCATCGTCATCCGTCTGGTTGCCACGCTCCCGCTCCAAATCCCCCAGCACCTCCCTCAGAATGGTGCGAGCTGGTTTGGAGGCGAGAAAGGTGTCGTAATATGGCGGGTCCTCATTCGGAGGGCTGAACTGAAATATGGGACGCGTCGCGGCCGAGGAGGCAGGTTTGGAGCAAGGCGAGCTGGTTGGGGTGGAGGGCTGGAGGAAGAGGGAGTCCGGCCGCTTCGGTGACGGTCTGGCTTCTTGCTCACCTGCTCTGGCGTTGCAGCTTTGCGCCGCTTCTCCTTCCACGACGCCCAAACCTCGATCCCAGCTGCGTGGGTTGTACACCGAGGCGGAAATCCCACGCTCCAGCAGGAGGCGCACCAGGCCTAAAGAGGTGCTGGTGGTCTTGGTGGAGTCCCGCAGGTTGGTGGAGGACTCGGCAAGGGAGAGGGACGCAGAGAGGCGGCGTGGGGTGCAGCAGGGGGTGTAGCTAGGTGTGGGCGGCGCTGAGAAAGGTATCGGGGAGGGAGCGTGGGTAGGTGTGCTGATCCTGGTGCTGCTCTGAGAAGCAGTTGTGACTGCGCTGAAGATGTAAAAGAAAGAAACAGGAAAGAGGCGAGGAAGAAGAGAATGAATCACAGGATAGGTGCAGATGATCAGACATTAGTGTGTTAAACTCCATACAGTCACCATCAACCTGCTACTCATGCAGAAATTCAAGGCTTCATTATAGCTGCAGGAAAATGTGTTGAGATGAGAAGCAAGATATTTGGAGCTACCATAAGAAGCTCACTTCAACACGGCGGGGTTGTGTTATGGTTTGGCTCGCTTGTGATGGAACAATTAACTAAAATCAAAGCAACACATTTTAAAACTTAATGATCTGTAATATCCAACAGAAGTAACCCTAACCCTAAACCCAACAGCAAATGGACCAGAAATGAGTCATCTAATACACACAAACTCAATATTGATCTGTTTCTTTTGTGTATTAAGCTTCATCAGTTAAGTTGAAAATATAATCATGCTTTCAGTCATTTGGCTTCATTATTCTCTCCTTTTTGACACAAAGTGGTTCCATACTGAAATGGGCGACCTTTTCCAGTCTGGTGCTGTGGAGCGGCTATTTACTCACACACGTATTTAGTACCGACTAAAGATGTACCTTTCACCACAACCTGTGTGTTTTAGTACTTATTAAAAGTCTGAAGGAGCTCATTGTGCACCGTACTGACACCAGTATGGCACCAGTATGTGCAGTGGGCAGCTTTGAGACATTGGGCCATTTAAGACAGACTGAAAGGAAACAAACAGCTCAACCAGATGAGAGTTAGAACAAAGTCAGGACGTTATTTTCACTCACACACCAGTAATTTATCAAGATGCTCCAGCATGCGCTTTCTCACCCATGTGCACACCAGGAGGTGCACTCAATGGGTCTGCTCTACTTCAGCCATTACAACCATATGATATAACTCCAGTTCTTCCTCCTCATCACATGACCTGCCGAGCCAATCACAGAGCAGGGACAGAGAGAGAGAGTGAGCTCATTCCAGTGTACTGAAACTCTTTTTTTCGGATGGAAATCAGAGCAAACTTTGCTCCCATTTCTATGAAGCCAAGTTAAAACCAGTTGCTGCCGTGGATCGTCGCTGGTGGAAACATTAACATGTAAAACTCGGCCGACTCCTCGTTACACCAATAAAGACTCAATCTGATCATGTTTACGACACTTTCAAGTTGAGGTGTATGTAAGAGGGGGTGTTACCTGGGGGACACGGAGGTCAGCTGATCAGAGGGGTGGAGAATCCTGCAGGTGGTGAAGGTGTATGTGGAGCTAGTGTGGGACATACACTTCCCGGGGAAATGAACTGGACAGGAGAAGCAGGGGAGAGGAGAAGATGTTAGAACAGACGTCAAATATACCCAACACCACCTTCCAAAAGCTGGCGATAAAGACGGGAAAGACAGGCAGCAGACAGTTTCCACCCAAAGCTAAAAGCTCCAGCAGCACTTTGTTAATCAGGTAAAGCTTTCATAGATTTTTAAGATATTTCATTGATTGTCAAACAGAATTTGTTAATGTTACAATGAATTAAACCTGAAGGTCACTTCATTAAAAAACTTCAACCTCAAACGGGTGAGTAATTCTAACATATGCTATGTACTACAACATACTAGGATGCTTTACTTTAGAGAGACTTAGTATAGTACTAAGTCATAATATTGTGTGAACAAAGTTGACCTTACACTGCAGCTACTAGGTCAGACACAGGCGTCATGGCTCCATGTGACCTGAACAGCTGCGCCTGATATGGATGCATGCGTGTGTGTTAGCAGGAACTTGGTACAGCCACATTTCTACAACTCTACTCGCCACTGAAGTGCTTTTTTATCATTACTTACTGATAAGTTAATTCAGTGTTTGTAAAATACAGCTGAAAGTGATTTTCATGAAGAGGGGAGGCATTGCTGATGGAGGGGAAAATACAATTACAAAGAAAAGCAAAGTGTGACAGTGGATAAAAAGTAGAAAGTAAGAATAAAGATGTAGTAAAATGAAGAATGATAAAAAAAAAAAAAAAAAAAAGTACTCTGTCTCGATGGAGCCTGGCTGCTGTGTACACATGGGCCGCTCCTGGGATGGGTGGGTCAGCTGGATGTGCACATTATTGTGGGTGAAGGAGTGTCACATTATAATTATAAGATGTCCAGTGAATGCCTTCCCTGTTCCCTGGCCCTCCCACCCTTCCTCCTCACTCCCTTTCTCCCCATGCTCTGGTTAAAAACTAGGACTTTGAGGTTGGATGCGGAACTGTGACTCCATTTAAGACACTCCCTCACCAGACATGCGGTCCACAGTGGCGGGCTGGAGAGCTTGGAGCTCCTTGAGGTCCACATGCCCTTTGATCTCAGAGGAAGAGGGGAGAGGAGAAGAAGGGGAAGGACACGAGAGGTGAGGAGGCATGTTTGCTACATGTCCATCTGTTCCTTGAACTGCCTCGTTTGTGCCGCAAATCGCTCCGTTCAGCCCTTCTGACTGGCCGTAGTCGTCTGCAGTTCTGTTGCGGCGGACAGACGGGGTAGAGGTAGCGTGAGGTAGACCCATCGGGACAGAGCTCCCTCCTGGAAAGCCTGTAAATGAGTCACATGACACTTCGTCCTCCTCTGGCTGGTCCAGCTGCCAGCCGTCTTCCTGTTCCTGCTCGTGTGGCAGACTGCGGAAGCCCTTTGTGACCACTCCAGGCCGGTGGTCCAGCAGAGCGCCCATGTGGGGTTGGGCCAGCTGCTGCCACGCATGGAGGGTAGCAGAACCTGCAGAAAACATCAAAACCTCATGTTACATAAACGCGTGTTTATTTAAGCTGCTTTCATGATCTAATATTTGTAGGACTGCGGCCCTCGAGGACCGAAGTTGCCCACCCTGGTTTACAGGGTCACCACTGTAAACGGCTTTTTTCCCCAAACTAAAATCTCATCTCTATAATACAGGGTGTTGGATAACTTGCTGCAAGAGAATACACAGAATGCCCGTCACACAGGAAAGAGACTAAGAGGTGTTTTTTTAACAGGTGGGTGACAAATTATATTTTCTCTTTAAAAAAAAAAAAAAAAAAAAAAAAAAAATGTTTAATCGTTTTCTGATGACACATGTAGGGAGATGTCAGTAAAAGTCAAAACAAAACACCAGAAAAATGAGAAAAGGAAGGTGAGGAAATTAGTGAGATTTTATTCAGGAGTTCTACAATAAATAAAAAACACAAGTTGAACAGAAAAATCAAATAAAGTGCAAAGAGGGAAGTGAAAATAAAAGGCAAGAAAAGAAAAGTGATGAGTGGGAACAGTACAGACAGTTATGGCACAAAGGAGAGAAATCTACTCAAACCATTGCCTTGTAAGAGGGACGTGGACGTCATGTTGCAGGCACCAAATGTGTATAAAGATCCTAATTAATAAACAGTTTGAATGCAAATTATGCAAGAAGTTATGTAAAATATAAACAAATGCATAACTCATATCTGAAACAATACAACGTTTTAAACTAGAAACTAAATTATACCCACATTTATATTTTGGTTGAAATAAAGCTATAAATTATATAAATGGCTTTTTTTATGTCAGTCTATACGATTACAAAAAGATGATGTTTGTCTTCAGACATGTCTGCAAAAAGATACAACTCTAATTTCAAACACTAGGTGGCGCCACAAAACAGTAAAATTCATGTTTGACTGAACTTGTCCATATAAAGTTCCGTCTTACAACAAGTAAATGTGAATATCACGTATGAGGCTGTTAAACATGACAAATTGTGTTATTATTGGTTGTCAAGATAAATAAATAGTCTTAATTCAACTCGAAAAAGAAAAAAAAAGCAGAAAATACTTCGATTCTTGCATAGCAAACCAACAAAAACAGATGAATTTGCCAAGAAGATCTGAGCTGAATAAATCTGAAGACATTATGATGAACAGATTAGTTTGATGAGCTGCTTGCCTCAAAACATTAAACCAGTACCGTACAGACACTGGGCTGTGGAGGGTTTTAGATTTCGAACCAGCAGCGCGGCTGTGTGTGCCTGAAATAAAAGGAGTGCTGGAGATTTAAACCCCCACCCTGCTGCTCCAGCACCTGCAGCAGACCTGCAGCTAACACCAGCGGAGCTCGGAGGGGACTCTGCCAACTGGACAGGAGTGCATACTGGTTTTGGGGCTGAGGGGCTTGGATCTGGATCTGACAAATGTGGGCGGGTTTCTTTCTCAGGACCTGAATTTGATGTTTGTCATTTAAAACTTAGTTTTCACTTTGCATTATCTTCTGAATGCTGACATGGTCATTCAGTTTTTTATCATAGGGGGGATCAGTGGACTTGTGGCTCGGAAAAGAATAATCACCTTCGAGTGGCTTTACAATCTGCAGCTTCTCCGGCAGGTAGGACCTCGCAGTGAAGGAGTATCCTGACCAGATGCTTCCGATGGAAGGATGTGAGCACAGTGACAACAGACTCTCTGTGGGGGTCCCTGGACCTCCGCTGTCCTCCCCACCTACTTTTTCCTCCTCTTTGGCAAAGTAAGCCAGCTTCCTCTCCCTCTCCTCTTCGAAGAAGCGTTTTTCCGAGAGGTAGTTGTCACGGCGAAGGGAGAGGCGGTGCAAGGCTGCCTCCAGGTCCCTGCCGCCTGGAGTCCCGGGAGTCCCTGGGGGGCGCTTGTTAGAGTCCTCTGACCTAAAGATGGAGACATGAGGATGAGGAAGATGAAAAGGAAAAAGATAAGTGAGGAAATCAGATAAACTATTCCTTTCTATACTTTGCATGAACATTTAGAGAATAATTAACTGGTCAAAACAGTTTATTTCCCTGTCGGTTGATGATTTGCAGCTTTATATCATATAACATGAGAAACGTGAAATGAGTGCACAGTTAAAACCACATACCCATCAGGACTCTCCATGATGCTGCTTGTCCGGTTGTCCAGGATGATCCCGCTTCCCATCTCGCTGCTGTAAATGGAGTTGGAGCGAGGCGTGCCCACCCTGCTGGAGCGCCCTGAGGTGAAGCATGACGTCTGATTGGAGCCTGGGATGTTGAGAGGGGAGGGAGCTGCAGAGGAGCGCTGCTGACGCATCAGGTTGAGGTTTTTCACCGTCTGGAACACTCGCTTTGGGTGGAGTCTGAGGAAACGGGACGCAAATGACATAACGCAAACAGAATCACTAAAACCCTTTTGTTTGTCAGATTTGGAAAGTGAAAGCACCTCTGCTCCTCCACATCTGGATCATCCATCTGAAGCTCCTTCCTCATGGTGCCCTCTATTTCTGCAGCCAGAGAGTCCTGACATGAAAAACAGCTGACTGTTATTGTGCTGACAGCGTGTGCGATGCAACAAAGCGTTCAGAGAGGGTTGCATAGCGCTGAACCACCACTGACCATGGGAAACAGGCCCAGGGAATGGAAACGCCTGGGGGTGTTGAGGGGCAGAGTTTTGTTCCGCAGGTTTTTAAGCTCCTCCTGAGCTTCGTGGAGCATCTCCATACACTCGGCGTACTTGTCCTGCAACTCACGCAGCTGAAGGAAAAAAAAAAAAGAAGATAGTTAACATGGAAGCTGAAAAAGTGGATTTGTTTAGAACATAATCCATAGAAACATGACTGGATCCGTCATTAAAGGCTTCATGATAAACTCAGGCTTTGTGTTACCTCAGCGGTGAGTTGTCGCTGGGCGTCTTTGGCTGCACCCAAATGCTGCGTCAGCTCTTCGTTCTCCACAGCATACTATAAACACCAAGGACAGCACAGGTCAGATGATGAGGAGAACAAAAGATCTCCAAAAGATTTTTCCGCATTTAGAATGTTTGGTGAGAAATATTTGGGCCTCGTACAAGCTTGGCCTTTTTCTGGAGGTCTACGATCTGGGAGAGGAGGTGTGTGATCTCCTCTTGCTGCCTGGAGGCATCCTCAGATTTCTTGGCCAGCTCTTCAGCCAGAGAGGAAATCTGCAGGTTGGCACCACCTGGAAAAGATGATGGCAGGCGGGGGTGATGCTTCTGCAACGCTTTAACCACAATGAGAAAAACAGAAACATTTCAATCAGGTAAAAACTCACGGAGTTCTTTGACACAGTCGTTGACAAGTTGCTGCTCTTTTTCCTCATAGTTGATGGTTTCAGTCTCCAAATGAGTTGCCTGGATTAAAATAAATTAATATTTTATATACATATATATACATATACATACATACATATACATACATATATACATATACATACATACACACACATATATACATACATACACACACATATACACACACATTATATATATATAAATAAATAAATAAATAAATAAATAAAAACAATAATTATACAGATTATTATTTAATTAATGAAAATTCATTCTATAAAGCACTTTTCTAGGTGCTTGTGAGTGTGTGTCTGTACCGCAGACCGCAGTGATTTGTTTTCTTCTTCCAAGTCTTTGAGTTTCTTCTGTAAGGAGTCCAGGGGGAAAAAAGCTGGAGGTGACGCATTAGGTTCACTTGGTCGCACCCTGTAAACACACACAAACACACACGCACACGAGATAACAGCTGTAATATGGCTACAAAGAATCTGTATGTATTCACACATGTTCACGTATTTATTGGTTATGAATCAAACTTTCTCCGATATCACTGCTCGTTGTGGAATTTATGTTGGATCTGATCTGAGTTGTGCATCACTGTGCAGTGTTGAGGCTTACGGTGAAGAGGTGACCGACTCCCCCTCACTTTCCTCAGCAGCGTTTGTGTAGAACTGCAACAACTCATCTTTCATGGACAGATCGTGGCGAAGCTGAGAAACCTGACATGTAGAAGCAAAAGAAATCTGAATACTCAGAATTAAAGAGAATTTTCACTGTAAACGTAAAAGATCACATTTATATTTACAGAATTATTGGCAAGCATTATTACCTGCGAACACAATTACAGATGTGTTTAAACACACAAACGCTGCATACCTCCTCTCGTACGTGCTCCACTTGCTCCTCCAGTAGCTCATTTCTGTCGCTTAGAGCTTTGTTTTTCTTCAGCAGCGACTGTCCGATACGAGCCGCCAACTCCAAGTCACGCTCTTTCTGCAAAACAAAATGTTTTCCTTCCATTATTACAACTACTCCACTTTAAAAAACATGAAAATCATCTGATATTAAAGAAAATCCTACAGTTTAAAAAAAATTCAAACAATTTAGGCAGACATTTAATAAACATATGCAAGTCTGGTTATGGAGTTGGAACCGAAAGGTTAGTTTGGATTCAATATACGTCAACAACAAGAAGTAACGTGAGATGAAAGCAAAGATGGAGAAAGAAGCAACTATTTTAACGTAAATTGTCCATGAGGAACTATTTGTTGTGTAATTATAGTCAACATGAATTACAATTAAATGCTTATTTACATCAAGAAAAGAGACAGGGTCAACAATAATTCCCTATATAGTCACCTTAAAAGGCAAATATGAGGATAAATACACAATACATGTGACAAAAGATATTAGGCAGTATAAAACAACTGGTATGACCATGATTTAATAGAGTATTACTTCGCTGCCAGCCTCTCTAAATGCCATGTTTACAAAATATCTGCATTGTTGCCGATTTTCATGGTTCATTTCCATTTCACCTGGTTTTCCTGTTTTTTCTTCTGTTGCTGAGCAGCTGAGGCAAATTACCTGCATTTGACTATCAGCTGGCAGAAACAAACTTATGATGCAGTTTGAACAGTCCGCCTAAAAACCCAGCGACCTGCGTTTCATGCGACCGCATGACGACATCTCTGCGAGTCCGTTTGCTCTTTGTGCTCCTACCTCTTCCAGCAGGCGAGTGACAGCGTCAATGTCGCTGTAGGTCTTTGTCATCTGGCCCACTCTGTCAGCACACAACACTGAGAGACAGAAAATTAAATATAAATTAGTGCAAAACGGATCAATGGTCACATGTACACAGTAAGTAACTGAAATACAACGCAAACCTTCAAAAGATTATATAGAAAATACAAATAAATAACTTAAACTTTGCACTTGCAGACTTATTCTTTAAAACTTACAGCAACTAATCATCTTTTATAGATGTTGACATGTATTTAGAGACGATGTTAATTAGTTTTTATGGAGATATTGACTTGTTTAGAGTCACTTGGAGTATGTTCCCATTAATTACCCTCACAGATATACCTGGGAGGAGTAAATTACTTATCCAAGTGTTTATTACACACTACTGTAGCCCTGTATCTCTCTCTCACACCCCCATAGGTTATGTGTGTTGGATTTTAAATCTATCAACATTAGTGAAAATCTTCATGGTTCCCTCTGTTATCTCCTTTGCATTTCATTCTCCCTAATATAAAAGTTTATGACTCATGTTAGAACTATAAACACTCTTTCCACACCTACACACACACCCCTAAAAAAACAGCACAAACACAGCAACCCAGCACTTTAACCTACCTGGTGATTCATAACAGATGCCTTGGTGAACACAGACACTGGTCAGAGTTAAAAGCTACAACTCTGTTAAGTAAGAAAAAAAGCTTTTTGTTTTTCTGGCTATAAAGTCAGACAGCACAGATAGAAGAGCTGCAGTTTCATCCATCCAACAACAAAGCTACTCTGACCAGTCCATAAGTCTTTATTTCCACCATGTTACCAGAGACTGAAAAAGTCTCATTTCATCAGCTTTTTTTTTCCAGAAATTACATTTACTTGTGGACAAAACGCTCAGGGGGACATATCAAATTCTCTCTTTTTTTTTAAACTTTCTCACTATTCTCTAGAGACAAATAGGAATAACGAGACAAAGATCGAAAAAGACTGAGGCCTCAGATGCAAAGAGAACTGGCGAATGCAAAGCGCATATTTCCATGTCCTCATACATACAAGCAGGACATGACTGCTGGAAACCAGTACAAAAACTTAGCTGGTTATGTGATCGCAAAGCACATTTTCCATCATCATCAAACAACCTTTTCTAGCAAATGCATGAAAACCAGGCTGGACCAAAGCATTTAGTTAAATAATTCCACATCAATGCATTTGTGGCTTCCTTGTACCTTGAAGTTTATTTTCAGCCACTATCTTTGCACTCCCCACCAGAAACCATAAATCTGCAGCCATTCTCTGTCAGGCTGTGGTCACGGCGCGTGCAGTGGGCCTTTGAGTCAATATAGGCATGCAGATGTGCCAAGGCTCAATAAATGTATAATGGTTAGCACATTTGGCATTAAACTTTAGTAAGTTGGTGCTCAAAAATTAGCCGAACTTTCCCAAACACTGGCTGTAAATCAGAGTACAAAACAAAATGAACTTTTAAACTGAGGACACTTTATAATGATGCAACACATACCAGAATTTAATCTGCACCAAACAAAGCATTTAATAACTGTAAGCTTGTTACTCTTGAGCAGGGGTGTGCTACTCCGGTCCTCAAGGGCCACAGTCCTGCAAGTATTTATGAGTTTCCCTGCTGCAACACACCCGATTAAAACAAACTGTTAATTAGTAGACTTTTACAGAGTTCGACATTAAATGATACAATTCTGGTTATTGGGTCGGACGTGTGTTGCAGCAGCAGCACACTGCATAGAAAACTCCAACATCCTTTCAGCTGTTTTTTTTACACCCCTTCCTCTTGTTGCCGGATTTTCATCTATAAAAGCAGAAATAGTAAGAAAATGTTCTAAGAACACAGCACAGAGCTTAAAGTGTTACACCAGAACCAGGAAAGCACTTTAGAACTAAAGATAAACATTTTTATGATAATAGGGTTTCTTCATTCTTCTGAGGGTTTAGTCATATTGATAGTTTTTCTCCCCGAAACAAACAATCTACTAAAATTTAGTAATCAGTGACGTGCTTCAAGGCAGATAGCGGGCCTTGCGTACTGCAAGGTTAAGGGTAAATGTTTTAAACCTTAAATCACTCAAACTGAAACCCAAGCATGGCACCATTAACAACCTTTTATACAGCTTTATATTAAAGGCCTCACATCTACTCTCAAATACTGTTACTTTGTGCACCCCCCTCTCAAAAGCATGGCAGTAGTTAGCTTAACTCAACCTTGTTATGCAAACCCAGCACTATCTGCCTTTTGCTGTTAGACCATGTTTTCCTTCACAGCATAATTTATTCAATCATGGATTACTGTTTGATATCCATGTCAATATATTTTTAATATGAGGTTGAAATTGTTTCTGCAAGATATTTACAGCTGCGGGGTAAGAATCAGGTCAGAATGTGTGTTTTTTGACACCATCTATGACTTCCAGTATCTCATTTAATATATCCAGAACAACCAAAAACAGTCAAACCAGAGTTTAATCATTTCCTCCTGATCACATATTACACTCAACACAACCTGTGTGTACTGGAACTGTGCAATAAATACAAAACATTCTTTACTATTTTTATCTTCATTTATAACTTCTACCTTTCTTCTGATGTAATAGCTTCACTACCGCTCCCGTTGATTGTTATTCGTTTCCTTTGTGAGAGACGTGATGAATGACAATCAGTCAAACACATCTCAGGACTTTAATTAAACAGAACTTTAATACAAATGGTAAATGGAGGAGTTGTACTTCTACAACACTTTACCAGTCATGTTGACCACTCAAAGTGCTTTACACTATATAGCACACACACACACCAGGGGCAAGTTGGGGTTCAGTGTTTTGGCCAAGGACACTTTGACATGTAGTCAGGGGATGCCTGGAATAGATCTCAAAACTTTCCAGTTGAAAGACGACTGCTCTTCATCCTGAGCTACAGCTGTCCCTCAAAACATAATTAAGAACAATCCACACAAAACATTGGCTGTGTGTTGAGCCAGACATAATGTGGAAACAAATCAGCAAGAGGTGACTAGTCACCACATGCACTGTACATGTGGACACACACACCATTTGTATTCATTTGCTATCCAACTACTTGTGAGATTGTATACTTGACTGAACAAAGTGCAGGATGCTGGTTTGTTTCCATGGGGGATGCTCCACCCAGGACAAATAATCAGTATGAACAGTAAAGATGGTTGAACTCACAAAAGCTTCTGCCAACAGGAAATATTAACTTTATTAACCCGCTTTAAGAAGGAAGAAAAAAATAATTAGTGATCTGAAGACAAACCAGAATAATAAAAAAGGTTAGAAAAGCCAGCTGTAACATGTAGAGGAGGAAGTTACCAGATTTTGGATGGTGAGCAGGTTGTTTTCTCTGCACTTTAAATACCAAGTAATGCAAGACAGGGATATTAACCAGCAGAATAAGAAAGGAGCAGACATTTTGTCTCACTCAGTATCCATGTAGCACACAAAACATGTCACAAGCTAGAAATGAGTTCTGGTGTTTAAACTTTCATCAGCTTTAAAAGAGGCTGACTGCGACTGTCAGCAGCACAGCAAACAAAGCACAAGGAAATAAATATCAAGACACACAGAAAGGAAGAAGTCTTGTTATTTTAATCAATAACACACTCTAGTAAGACTTAACATGCAACACCAGGCACCATCAGTGGCTGACTTTTCCTCACTGAATGAATGATTCATTTTAGTTACAGCCTTCATATGAGAGCAATTATAAGCAGTGTGTATGCTGTTAACGGAGAATTATCATACATGCTTACACTCAATTACTTTTAAAATAAAACTGAAAAAAACTTGAATTATTCTTGCCCTTCCTGCAATACTGGATCTGCAATAATGCAAATATGTGTCATACTGACATGAGAGTCTTGTGGAAAAACTTCTACATCGCTACAAGTAAAACCGGGACCTGAACTATCATCTGTCTGTTTTTTTCTTTTTTTTAAAAAAAAAAGAAAAAAACTGATTTAAAATAATTAAAAACTAACATACTTCCACTGAATACACAAATCCAAAAGCAAAGTCTGGCTTAAAGAAGCCAAACCTGTATTTGAGCGTCAGGTCAGCAAGCAGATGAGCCATGCCGCGCTGACACTAAATACACAAACACAACATGAGGGACACAACACACACAGGAGACATATCCTCCAAACGTACACAGGTTTTATTAATCCTCAACAAAATCACCACTCAATATGCAAAAACAAACTATATAAAACCAGTTTCAGCAAACTAATACAGCTCCCAGTAACACCGGGAAAAATTGCCCAAAAGAGACATCGCTGTCTCGCCGATTCAACAGATAACTACCTTCACACAGCACCTGTTGCTCTTCATCCGGCTCTTCTTGCTCCCATCTTCCATTGCTGGAGAACAAGAAAAGTTCCTCCTCTTCCTCCTCCTCCTTTTCGGTTCTTTCATTAATGGGCAAAGAAGTATATTCCTCCTCCTCATCGCGCTGCTTAGAGAAGTCCAGCTCATCCTCAGCGTTAGACACAAAGAGGGCCATCCTGCCTCCCCCCTCAGCACAACAGCTAACCAGTAAACCACAGTTCCCACATGCGGAAAGCCATGATTCCCATGTGCACCGCAACTTCTACAGGTGTTTTAATCCAGAAAAAGCTAAATATGAAAGTGCACAGGTAGCAAAGTTATTGTCCCAAACGGGAGCAGAGAAGTGCGTGCCTCTCAAACCACTCCATCGTAAAAGACTACCACGTCCTGTTTGTCAAGCAGCATCAGCTGTGTGTGTGTGTGTGTGTTTTGTTCCGTGTGGCAGGTCACTGAAAGCAGGCAGACAGCTTGACTCCTCCTCTTCTCTGATTGGCCAGTGAAGGGCCTGCTCTACTTCAGCACAGACGCAGGGTGGACTGGCATAAAGACTGTTGGATGCTACTGATGATCTGCTTTTTAGAGTTATAAACTGGGTTAAAACAGAATTAGCACAGCAGGTGAGGGGATTTAAACTATCATTTTTTTAATCTTTAACTTTATAATCCTCAACTGTACACAGCTGATGGCTCAGAAAAGGAAACCGTAGTGGTGAAAATGGAAGTAAATGTAAATTATGTTTGTTATATGGAAATGAAAAAGAAGCAATCCACTAGAATCCCTCAGCTTGGTACAGTCCTGTTGTGGTGACAGCAGGGCAGGGAAAACACTAAGACAACCACCTGTTTCCAGGGAGGAGCCAAAACACTGAAACCCTCACAGGTGAAGCACATTATCAAGTTAGATTCATGTGATATACAAGCTCACCTGTTGCTAAAAAGGTTACCTCATATTACATTCACGCCCAACCAGGTGAGACAAACAATGGCCACTCACCTACCATCCAGTTCTTCCAGTTTTAGAAAAGGAGGTCTTTAGTTTCCACCAGAAATCACTAACACTGCATGCTCCAAGCTAACTTTCAAAGGTCATTTTCTGAAGCCTGCCTTCCTCCTGTTTTCTAAGAATGAGTGACTTTAAAGTGGTGCTGTGTTTTATTGGACTATATAAGTTCACCTAATCAGATGTTTATGGTTTGCTTAAGCCTACAACCTTTATCCTATCACGTAATAGTCTACTTGCAGTGGCAACAAACCGTGTACTCTTAATGCATACTCAATTCAATAACCCAAACATCCTGTGTGAACATCCATAAACATGTTTGTAATGTTTCCAATTAAAAAAACTTTCAACTTTAGCATTTTTATCTTTTATTGTACTAAAAAGTGCAGAATATTTGTTTATTTCAGGTGGTAACTGAATGAGACATTTATAGCTTTATTTTAAATATTTTAAAAAACTTTTTGCCTTATTTTTGTCACATTAAGAAAACAAGGCAACAGTTTAACTACTGAGACCTGTGAGGCCCAAACACTCATGAGTGATTATGGAGCCTGATGTTCTGCTCATTAGTCACTGCTCATGTGTTACAATTCCTTGGAGATGAGTGTTATTTGTCTTTCTCGCTGACTGAGCTTCACTCAATCTTACAAAAAGGTGACAAAAGTTCAGACTTCTAAAGACAATTTCTTCCTCTGACAAGTCGATAAAAACAGATAAGCTAATCAAATACCATTTAAAGCTATTATCTATATAGACTGAGAAGCGAATGCATCAGTTTCCTACAAATAGCCCTCACATTCTTCTGAACCCATTGTGGCTCCGTCCATTTGTCCCATTTGTTTTGGAGGTGTCTGAAAGGGCCAAAGAATATGTTGGAGGTTGCTATCAACAAGAGACTGGGACGGCATGTAAATCATCAGGCTAAATATAAGCCAGCCTACTTCCTCATCCCTCCCCTGCAGGTCTCAGAATAAAACCAGCTGCTTTGCTATTTCTGTTTCATGAGATTTATCAAAAAGAATCTTTGCTCTCAGACAATATTTGTTCAGAAAAAAAAAAATCAATTAATGAAAGACAAGAAATCTAATCGGGGCTGACTGCTGGAGCTGCATAATGCTGCAGATATTTAAGCTGTACGGATCTCATCGGGACAGCTCAGCAGCTTCCCAAATTGTTACGCAAGACATTAGAGACATTTAGAGAGATGCATAATATAGTACAGTGATCTATAATCCATCACACTCTTCTCACATCTGTCACATCGAATATGCAAGTCAAACATTTCCATGTTTATACAAACATCTGCTGGTTGACAGCATTTTGACATATGGTCAAAATGCATTTAATGCCAGTCATACACTGGAAACCAGAACACAGCACATCACATTATGCATCACTACTGGGTATATATTAGGTAAGATGAGAGAAGAGAGGCAGACATGACACACGTCCTACAAACCTGATAATATACCAGTCGCTGCTTTAACTTCACACCTGTCACATGACCAGGTTTCATCACCTCATGAGTCCTCAAAGGTCACAGGGATATGTGCATGTGGATCAATCTGTGGAATCGTTACCCATATCAGGATACACAGCGAAGCCACATTAAGACAGTAATACATGGTGTTGCAACAGACCTTGGTCCCTTACATAATACTGTGCACCACAATCTATTATACAATATGTCATTTTTAAAACTCAATTAAAATGTTAGACCTTTTCGCTCATTTTGTCTTCTGATCTCTGCCTCCTGTTTCAATTTTAGAACATTTCCACCGCCTTCTTGGCGTGTATCTTATGTCAAATGTCACTCATTTAGCCACTCAAACTGTTTTATAGCAGCTGTGCTAACTCAGGTAGCACATATTAGCCTGCCAGTCCTGCTTCAGAAACAAGATAAAGAACCACAATAAATCATTCAACTGCTGTTTTAGACTCTTTAAGAAGCCAGGGTGACCCAGCTCACATTTATTGCGTATCCACTGTTATAAGTTTCAATGCTGTTATCCTCATCCTCACTGGAAGATGAAGCAGAGCCTTGTTCTCAACCTATTCAACTTCATGACAAAGTTTATATCTGACTGCATGCAGTGTGTAGAACATGTCTGTCACTTTAAGCCTCTAAAAAGGGTCTAGTCTTCCTAACACCATACATTTTCCTATAATGGTACTACACAACAGCTGCCGAGGTAGTACTTTATTATAAATCCCCTTATGGAAGGAGCAATCAGATGTTTTTTGTATACATATTTACATGAATGCTCTAGTTTGTGGTTTGACTCTGCAACAGCCCCATCACACACACACACACACATTCTGTAGTTGACTCTTACCATCAGTACACTCTTCATAGTACCAGTCCAGTTCATAGTAGTCAGCCTTGACAAACCTCTGGCCTCTGGTCTGGCCTCGTCTCTTCATCCTCACTGCTCTGTCAGACTGATGTACCAATGTCCCGGCATGCTGAGCTCTAGCATCTCTGGTGCATCCAGTGTCCCAGCATGGTCAGAGAAAAGTCACTGGGGTCCAGTTAATTAAAGAAAGAATCAGCTGTGAGGCAGCAAGTTTAGCCTTCCCAGCATGCTTGGTAGTTATCAGTATGCACGTGCAGCTGGTAGGAGTTTCATCATACGTCCTTTCTGCCAGGTTTTTACCACAACAGCAAAAATGTCGTCTTCACAACAGCAACAATCTGTAACCATCTTTTCTTTTTTTCTGTAAATAGTTTCCCAATCATTTCAAAGCTTCAAATTAATAAGATTATGCCTCTAATAGCGTCATGTCACTTTGTCTTCTGTTCCTTGTCCTTGTCCTCAGGATGATGTCATCTTCTTGAGGTTAAATTATGACCCCTTTCCATGTTGCAACATTCCTTGTTTATCAGCAGCCAGGATTCTACGCATGGAGCGGTGAATCTCTAACAATGACTTGAATAATACGGAGACAGTGAGAGCACGCAGCAGCAGCAGCAGTCACGGGTTTTGCAGCAGAAATGATGCTAATGACGACATCATGGGATGGGTGGGCTTAAAGGGAATCTGTCCAATCAAAAAGAGAGGAATCTCTGCCGGGTTCCTGCCTGCGACTGCAAGCATTCCCCCTCCTTTCCTGCTTTGTCCTTCTGTGGGGTTGCTATAGTAACAGGCTCTGACTCCAAGGCCTTTCAGCATGTAGAGGCAGCTAGTAGGAAGGCAGTGTGATGCTGGCAGAGGTGACGTGGCCAGCCAAATATAAATGAACATAATGGGTAATCCAGGATTCCTCATTTTGTAGAGTGATGAAGCATTTACACTGGAGACAGAAAGCTAGTACGGGCCTCACGAAAAAACAACAAAAACGATGTTTAAAATCAATTTCGATGTCTAACCAGCTTTAAAGACTCATACTGCTCATTATGGAAAGATCAGTTATAACCCAGTACATTTAGATGTTCAGATGATACAGTTAACACAACTCAAGGTAAACTGCAGGCAGACTCCTACAGAAAGGAAATAAATAAATGTCAGTCAAATGTAACAAGAAAAGAGAACTATTGCTAATAAATGGATCTGTACAGTTTACATTGCATAAAGCCATTACAGATTTCCTGCCATTTTTCTGGACGGATCTTTATATTCTTACTACATTTATAAAAAAAAAAACTAAAGTCCCAAGTGAATTTATTCATTTTATATACCGCTTAATCCAATTCAGGGTCACAGGGTGCTGTAGGCTACCCCAGCTATAAGCAGGCGAGAGGCAGGGTACATCCTGCTGGTCACCAGTCAATCACAGTGAAATATAGCAGAATAGAAATCAGTCCATTGGTCAAACTGGAGCAGTATGTCCATTCACTCGAGAAAAAAAAATTAGATTAAAAGAACGCAAATATTTTCTTTTCACCTCGCTAGTTGAACATATTAAATATTCATAATAAAACTGAATAAACATCAAAGTACATCAGCTATAGTTACTCATGCCACTGATGCTGGTCACCAATGTTCCAAAAGATAATAAAGTCCCATAAATAACTTTAGCTTTATGAGACATGGGGGTGTTGTCTCTTTACTAAACGAGTTGCTTTCGATTGACTGGCCGCCTCTGTGTCATCTCCTCAATGTCCTAATGCAGCAGGTCACATCAGCGACCGCTCGCTGTGATGCAACAGTGTGTTTGAGACATCCTGCTAATTCTGAGCACTGGAGATAGTTGCCTGACTGAGCGCGCCGGCTTCAGATCAAAGGGAGAGTTGCCATTCAATGTAAAGCTGTATTGCTTACATCCCATCACCTTCATTCTATGTTCTGAGAACTAGTGCCACACTAAAGGCTCCTTAAGCTTTGGAACAAGTCCGACACGTGTGACCCATCACTGCTCATATTTCTCGGCTCTGTAGGGTGTTGATATCCAGGCCATCTGTCTTAAAGTAATGAAACGCACCATGGTTCTAGTCAGGCAGGGTGAAGATAGCAGGGACAGTACGTTAAAACACACAGAAGCAAAGCAACTCCCTTCTTCTTCTGTTTTAAAGCTTCTTATGTAACATTTTGTTGCTTCAAAGCCTGTCCATGAATGTTTAGGCTAAAGTGACCATGTCAGCATGGAACACAGATGAAGTTTCACTTCTAAGATGAGTCTACAAATGTGAGGTGTAATCCATTTTTAAACATTGTTTTTACCCCGAGCCACTATGCAGACAGGAATTAAAGCTAAATAATTTATAGTGAAAAAAGCCTCTGTTTTGCCGTGTGTGAGGGTTGCACGTGTTATTGTAAGCTTGTGTGTGACTATAAGATTCCAGCTGCATGTGTGTCTCCTCTTGCAGCTGAAATAGACGACACCCACAGGGCAGTTCGATAAGACGAGAGCAGACTGGCACTTTATCACAACACCAGAGCAAATCATTTACCGGTGAGATAAGGACACAGTAAGTATTTGTTTTGGTAACCATGTTCAACACTCATGCATGCGCACACATTAAAAAGGACAGATGGTCGGAGGATTAAAGGGTCAGCATAAATCTTTCCCACCCTCACCCCATCAACAGCGATTTCCTAAAAGTTCAGACAAATCTCCCATCTACTGTTTGCCAGCAAGCAAAGTGTACAGAGTGTTAGTGTGTCTGTTAACTCCTGACAACATGTCAGGATCAACTTACAAAAATATTTGAGGGTCTCCTCAATCTGTTCAGTAGTCAGGTCAAGGGCAGCGTCGGGCTCCACGAGAGGCGTGTGCAGCCAGTCATCTTGATCGTATCCAAAGATGGTGTCGGCCCTCAGCTTGTAGACTGGCAGTTGTTCCTCCAATAAGCTGATAATCTCGAGCTCCGGCAAGTCAGTACTGTTACACACATCTGCACAAGGACAAAGAAAGACGCTTTACATCCCTTACACGCAGCGGAAAGCAGAAAACATGTCAGTTCTTGCATTGGGTAGCCAAATGTTTAATGAGACTTCTTTAAATTTCTGAACAGACGTCTGTAGATTCTCCAGCACTGAAATTATTATTTCATTGGGAGTTCTTCTGAGATTTGTTCTCGTAGATCATAAACATGAGACTCCATCTGACCGTATTTTAACTGATACAAGTCATTTACAGCGGCTCCTGTTCATCTACATGGTTTGAAATGTTACACCAACTCCGGTCCTCAAGTGCCATTATCCTGCAAGTGTAGTGAGTTTACCTGCTGCAACACACCTGATACACATCTAACTTCATTAGGACACTCGACACAAGTCTGCAGATGTGATGCAGCAGGGAAACTCACCACACTTACAGGATGGCGGCACACAGGCTCAGAGCTATGTACCCCTGCACTACACTGATCTGAGTGAAGCTTGTGTTAATCTGTTTTGTTTTTTCTACTTTTACTAAAGGACAGATTATTCTAGTTAAGGGTTCTTTTATGGATCAGATCATGTCACTGTCTAATAAAATTTGCTCTTCTCCATGTGTGCACAACTTTCCTCAAATGTGTACACTATCCTTTAGATGCAGGAAGAAACCAGTAACACTTCCATGGTTTCTCAACGACCTGAAAGTGTACGAGGCCCTCTAGTGGCATACAGAGAAACCAGCTTGGCAGCTTATTTTTATTTATTATATATAT
>JBAMHX010000007.1:21618552-21632922 GCA_037177515.1 Pseudomugil tenellus | reverse complement strand
CACACACACACACACACACACACACACACACACACACACACACACACACACACACACACACACACACACACTTCAGATTATAAGCAAACATTACAACAGTATAATAAGAGTCATGCACTATATGTTGCGATAAAAAGAATAAAGAGCTAGTTTTTGGTTAAAGTAAATAAATAAATGAATGGTAAGAAAGTCTGATCATAATCAAATTTACAATAAGTTAAATAAAAGTGAGATCCACAACACATCCATGCAAAACTATTCTGCATATAAATTATTATGAGTTAGAACATCAAACATTACAGGAACAATTTACTAGATGGATCTAAGAACATGTTCAAATTTACACACGTGCCCCCCCGCCCCCCCACACACACCCCCAAAAAAACCCAACAACTATAAAAATAAATAAAAAATAAATAAAAAAATAAATAAAGCTGTATCCATTTAAGTGTTTTTTCATTCACAAAATTAAAAATAAAAAAGAACAAATTGATTTGTTTCAATATATTTTTTAAAATGACTCATGATTTAATATGAATAGAAGGAACTGGGTTTATCTTAATAGTTCTTGGCTCTTAAATCAAAACCAGAAAAGGAATTTTTATAATACATTATGAAACTTGTGACTGACATCACTGGAAAAGAGCTGCATAAAAACTTTGCAAAAGTACAAATATCAAGAAAATTACACTTTCCACTTCATATACAAGCAAGACAACTGCATGGTCTGCATGCTCGGTTCACTTTCCAAATGCAGCTTTGGGTAAACAGACCTGCGCATAAAGCACTGATTGCATCATTAAAGCATGTTTGAATCTTTGTGCTCTGGACGACGCGATTTGTTGGTCACAGTGATAAAAGACACATGAATGAAAAAAAAAGGGGAATGTATTGTACCCCTTACTCACTGCATCCGTCTATGATGTGCTCCCTCCAGCAAACCACATATGCCATAAAGTCCTTCAATTTGCTTTTGGACTTCAAATCTAACAAGTTTGTTCTCAGACTAAATAAAAGTGATATGATACCATTAATCACATGGTAACACAAGCAGCCCTCACAGGAACAAAAGAAAGAGGAAGACAGAGAAGGAAGCAGATGCTGCTGATGGACTTAAGGCAACCGAGTCACATGATCAGTCAAACAAAGTTAAGACAACCATTTCCACACCCCTCCATGTGTAGTTTTACAACTGTAGGCTTCCTCAGTGTCCTACAGTTGGGGGCAAAAGGCCAAAGCAAGCATGACTATTACTTCTCGGCCTGTTGTAAATCCAGTTGAAGATATGTTGTTCTTCAAGATGAGACAAAGAAAGAAAAACTTGTTGTTCTTTTTGGGAATTTAAAACAATCTAATTGATTTACTGGACATGTTTATTATTGTCCTCTTATCACATTCCAAAACTGTCCAGTCAGCAGAAAGAAGTTAAACATTTGCAAACCAGAAAATCGAGAACGTTTGCATTTTTAAAAAAACTACTTTTTGTTTCAGTTTCTGTCGCTATATGATGGTTTGCAGTGCTCATATAATGGCTACCTGGTTTAGAAGAATCATAGTTAAATAAAAAATAAAAACAAACCACGTTAAAAGCAACACTCCTCTAGCAGTTTCTAACTTGCCAAAACCTTTTTACATGCATCATCATGCTAAAGTAACTTCACCTTTTGCTGTTGTGGCAAACATAATATATTCTACTTGCATGATGAAGATGCACATCTTAAATGTTGTGGTATGATGGACAGATGACTCCCATTTGAGAAATCTTTGGGATTTTATTCTCAGAAATTTATTGGTTCAGACTCAAATAATTCCTGCGATACCTGTAGGTTCATACATCTTCTTGTTCCATGTATTTTCATTAATATAGTCTGTATAAACGTACCAAAATAAGACTGCAGTCAGTCGTAAAGAACTGAAAATATCATTATGGGCACATCTAGTTTCATCATATTGTAGAGGAATTTCATGTATTAGCTTAATTAACTTGCTCTTAATTAATGTCTAGCTGAAAGGTTTGACTGTAAGGCTCCTAAACTGATGTCATTCTGGCCTTTAGTAAACCATCTGCTAACACCTTGGTTGTTGTAGTCAAAGCAAGGCCAGCATCTCTCAATCAGGGAAAATGTTTAGAAACAGATAGTGACCATGTGACCGAAGTTTTTAAACAAAGCTCGCCTATCTGACTAGAGCAGAATAGCTCCAAACATCTGTGGGACCCACAGGTCATTGGGGGAATATTCTCCCCGGGTTATGACCTCGTACCATGTCTGTATGTCTTAATGTTTTGTCCCTTCATGTTTCAATGTTAACTGTATGTTGAACTTATTTTATCTTTATTATTACATTTATATTCTTCTCAATCTAAAGAAACCAGTGTCCTCGTCCTTGACAGGAAAAAAAGTCTCCTACAATACCTTTGTTTTATAAAATACCATCATTTAACCATAAATCCATGAAGTACCTTTGGAATGACAGTGTGAAAAAGATGTGAATATCAAGGCCCTTGTGCATAAACGTAACATGGGTCTTCGTCCACTCTTTCAAAGACATTAGCACATTTACACAAACCTCAACATCTCTAACATGACAAAGTGCTGACATACATGGACAAGCATATGAATGACTACTTTCATATGATTGCATCATGAAACCTGATACTCTTTTTTTCCCCACAGAGGGCAACTAAAAAAGAAAATTACTCAGGCTAATGACAGTGGTAGCAGATTAACAAATTACTGATCAGTTAATAAACAAAAATGAGCACTTCTGTGGATAAACTGACTTGAGGCGTATCTGTTTGCTTGTGATGAGTATGAGAGGTTATAACAGCAACACTTCACTCCTTATGGCTGTGAAACATTAAGGTCCAGTGTTTGGATTTCACTGCTGGTCCTGTGAACTTTTTCAGCAGACTCTGTGGAGACTGTGAGGTCTGCTGTGTGTCTCAGTGAGACAGTAAGCGGGAGTCCAGATCATGTGCTGTTAGTTGGCAAACACGCTGGAACCTTATTTAGCCCCTAAGAATTGCCAGATAAACCCTCCTCCTAAGCTGCACAGCTGATAAAAACTAACATTTACTAACTTTCAATGCTTTTCCTAAGATGTTGCACTATTTTGCTGTTAGATATCTGCAAACTGAAAAAGAGCAACAAATTTCAGATATAAACTAATTACAATACTGTGCCATTGCATTCATTCTCTGTTATTCTGAATAAAACACATCTTAGCATATGGATGTGGCATTATTACATATAGCAATCCTTCACTTAACCTGTCTCAGAATATCCTGATATGTCTGTAAATAGAAATAACTCAGTGCAGTCACTGATTTGCTTACTGACGGGTTTAGATCTGATTGAAGCAAAGAGTGAACTACTGAGTTTTAGTAATATCCTCATCGTGTCACAAAAGCTCTCATAATCTCAAGAGTCTTCGACCCAGGGGACTTAAAACAGTTTTAAAGAGTAAATGCAGCTTTTCAGTGGTTGGATTAAACACATTTAGATGTGAATTCATCTCATTAAAGCAGCCAATAAGGTTTTTTCTTTCAAACATTCGAGGCTAGGTGTTTACAAAGCTAAAGCAGACATAAAACAACATCCCCAATCCCTCATTTACAACTAGTCAAACGATTAATTCAACATAAAAACAAACATTTCCACAAGAGGAAAACGTGAAATGTAACAAAACGACCTTTAAAACCGTTTCTTTACCGTTAATTTCCCGTAGTTTCCAACACGGATGGCTAACTGGCACCTGCGCCACCATTAACACACCATCACAACTTTTAAATATGAGAAACTGTAGACAGAAAGTGGTTCTTACCTCTGTTGTGGAAAACTTAGCATAAATATAGCCTTTTTTCTCCGCAAGAATACCATTCAATCATCGGCCACCTATTCAGCTCCACTTTGTTCGCTTTTAAATGAACTGTGATGCTACAACACAAAGAGTAGTTTGATAACCATTAACATCAAGTGAGTAACTTCGGATTATAATCCAAAGCAAGTCCCGTGTGTATTCTCTAAATTTGACTAGTTTAAGGAGAAGAAAAAAATAACTTCCTGAGCAGATGTGAGTTAGTCTGTTAAACACGCTGCCTACAGATAAGAGCCAAATCAAAGTAAGGAAGATTAAGAGACATCTCCCGGTTCAATTTTTCAAAATAAAACAGTAGCGGAACTTATTACACTTTGTATATTCAAGAAGCTTTATTTTGGTGAATGAAAAGAATCTTGCGGAAATAATAGTTGGGCCTAATTGCTTGACTTTATAAAGATTTTAATTTTTTTCTAGGAGGATTTCTACTGTCCTCTGTTGTTCAATCGATGTATTTGCATTCATCCACCCAGGTCACTTTAAACGGCTTGGCATTCATTTTACTTAATTTAGGTTTGATCCAGGTTTTCTGTTTTTTGCTTCTGAATACTCTAATATAACAGATTTTTCACTGGCTGTACTATATATGTGTAGCAATTACCTGAAGGTTTAAAAGAAACCTGCAAATGTAGTTTCTAGGTTAACAAGTTTTGTGAAACCCTCACAAACATGCCAACTGCTTTGGATGAATGATGTCATTCTGCTTTCAGATGGTATGTGAGAAAATAGATAAGAGAATGGGAGTACGAGTATAGCTATGTGTGTGTGTAGGGGTTGGGAATGGACGGCAATCATTTAATCTCTTTCAAACGCTGAAGAACAAATTAAAACAACTAAATAAAAGCTACCTAGATTAGATTCTACACTATGTCCGGGAAATAAAGTAACCAAGCAGTTGAGTCAAACATTTTTTAAACGCTACTTATAAATTAATATTTATCAGGAAAAGGGTCGTTTCCCAGTTTTTCCTTTGGTTCTGTCACACAATGAAAACTAACTTTAAAAAAAAGAAAAAATACGTTTAGGCCATACAGCCAACTCGGATTTCATGGTTCCACCTCCACGCGGTGTCTGTTGGTCCGGTGTGGTATCCTAGCAACGCTGGACTGTGCCATTTATAGGCGTTCACATGAAAAGTTTTTTAACATTATCAATAAAAATCAACGTTTTACTTGAGTTATGTGTAAACGCGGGCACTTTCCAAAAATGACATATACTGAAACTTATACAATTAATGACATTAGTGAGCATATTTACCTTATACTTCCTGAAAAGTATTCCATACTTCCCTCTTGCAACTGGAGCTAAGTGGTCCAATAGTCTTCCGCTAACAAATAGCGGGGTCGTTGAAGAGGTAAGTTGGAAATAATAGCGTTAAGGAAGGCAATATCCACAAAAGTTATAACCATTACATTTTACAGTAATTTTTCCTGAAATGAAGAGTTTTTTTTTTAAAGTTGTGTACTTAATTGCTGTCTAGTAAGCGTACAAATGAGCAGGATTTGCAATTAGACCACAATGTTAGCGGTTACCAGACCAGTAAAAGCCAACAGTTAATGATTAATTTGACAATTAACATTAACACCAAACACGCTTTACATTTTAGTAACTTAATTATGAAGCATTTTCTTAAAAAACATATGCATTTAATACTTACTTTCCTTCCATTTCTTCCTGGAAAGACAGCTAGATAGGTTTTCCGACACGTTGTGAAAAGGTGTTCAGGATCTAATTAAGGGGATAGCGTCACCTGTTCTGTTATACAGGTAACCATTTTATATCCCAGGGATACCCAGGTCTGGTCCTCGAGAGCTACATCCTTCAACTTTTTAATGTATCTCTCCTCCAACACACCCTAAGCAAGTAGCAAAATCCCTTCTCTGCATGTCATCTAGCTCTGCAGGGTCCTGTAAGGGAGCCATTCATTGGATTCAGGTGTGTGGGAGATGGGATGTGTCAACAGGCCACCTTTGTAATACCCACTTTAAACTTTAAAGCTTTTTTCCAGATATAGGTTCATCGTGAGGGGAATTTACTAAAAAATTGTTGTTTTTGGAGTATTTTTTTTTTTAAATGCGTTTCCCCAATAAGAATGGGGATGATGATGTCTAATGCCAAACCCAGTACAAAAAAGAGTCAACATTAAAATAAAGATGTTTCAGATAATTGAAAATAGTGTTGACTACACGCCTCTTGTCATTTACTTTTTTTCTCACAGGAGATGGAAAATTTTATCCTTTATGAGGAGCTTGGTAAGGGCTGCAGCTCTGTTGTCTATAAAGGAAGAAGAAAAGGCAACCTCAGCTATGTGGCCATCACCTGCACAGACAAAGCCAAGAGACCAGAGATATCTAATCATGTAGGTTGCTGTTTTCATCAACAAAATCTCTATTAATTATCTATTATTATTAAAAAAAAAAAAAAACAAGTTACACAGTTTTATAATCAATGAAAGTGTAATTTAAGTAACCTAAAAGGTTGCACTGTTTTTAAAAATCTGGAATTATAGGGCAAAATGAGTAAATTGTACTAATTATTTTGTTGATATCATGCTCATGTTTTCAGGTTGGAGTTTATTGTTTATAGTAGTGTAAGAGATCGTAAGAAAGCCTGGAAAAACACGCAACATTTTTAAAATACACAACTGGTTAGTCCAAACCCCTTTCTGCAGACATCCCCCAGATGCTAAGTTGGCAAAACACAGAAACATACCATTCTTGTTTCCAAAGGGTTGAGGGAGAAATGGAAGTTGAGTTAGATTGACATATTACCATTCTGTTGTAGAACGGGCCACCAAACATGGTTGGATTGTGTTTTTTCAGTCTTATCTGTTCAACAGGTGACATTTTTTTGTGTTAATTGTCTGAAATTGGGGTTTGAAGGGGATTTTTTAGCAACATAGAAGAACATGTACCTGGAAAACATCTTGTACGCTACCTTTAAGCCTCTACATTAAACCATCTGTAACATCTTGTTCCTCTCCTAGGTGCGACTCAGTCATGATCTGGATCATCCAAATATAGTTCGCTTCTATGAATGGTATGAGACAAGTAATCACCTTTGGTTGGTAGAGGAGCTCTGCACAGGTCAGTAATTATTTCTCCTATTTATGATAAGTAGCTATTTACAGTAAGGAGAAATAAAGGCTCCAGTAAAATTATACTAAGTATAATCGCTATAAATTAAAGATTGAAATAATTTAAGTCTTGTTTTTTTGTATTTTTATTTCTTGAATGCTTACTTTAATGTTCATTGTTCCTTCTTTCTTTCTTTTTAAATTTCTATGCTTGTCAGGTGGTTCTCTAGAAAATGTTATTGCTCTTGATGGGAGTCTTTCAGAAGATGTGGTGAGAAGGTTTGGATGGGACTTGGTCAAAGGACTAAAACACATTCATGAATTTGGAATCATTCTGTCTGACATGAACCCTGCTAAGGTTTGCATCTGCATTCATATGAGTGTAAGAGTCAGAAGAAAACAACACTGAATACAATTTTGTGGTTTTGTTTTCAGATTTTCCTCGATGGTAGTGGCATTCTGAAGTTTGGTAACTTCTGCTTGTCGAAGGCTGAGGGAGAGACACTAGAAGACATGTTTACTTTGCTCTCTACATCTGAGGTGGTAGAGAGGGAAGACGAAAACCTGGACAACGTTGAAAACTTGAGGAAAATATTACAAGGTCCGTTAACCGTTTACAATCACATTGGTTAATGCTATATGTATAAGTCATTGAGAGACTAAGGAGTGGATTAGCTAAAATTAATCTTCAAGAAAAACATTATTTTTTAACTGGTACTTAGTGTCCCCGAGCAGTCTAAGCACTGGGTGTACTAAAACACCTTTTGTGACAGTTAAGGAATCACTGTGGAGAAGTCGCCTAATGGACAGAGTGATGAATGCCAGACTCTAACATCTGAAAAAGCATAATCTGACATGTACTGAACTAAAGCAACTTCAGTATTAAACTTTATTTCTTAAATTGGCAATGCCATTGTTTTGTTGTGCTCTTTTTTTTAATCACTGTTATTTTTAATCTGTATTTCTAGGTTCTCCAACATACTGTGCTCCAGAGGTTTTACAGGGATCAGAATCCAATATCAGCTCTGATCTCTGGACTCTTGGTTGTATACTCCATTACATGTATACTGGTAGCTATTTGCACACAGACACACATGCAAATATAGAAAATCATTAAGAATGCCTCTGTCTGAATAGATTTAAGTCTGTTTTCATCTTTTGCCATTTTGCTATTCTGATTATCTAACACATAAGAGGATTATTGTGTTGATACTCTTGATGATTTATAAGCTCAAAGCAAATCTTTATAAAGTAAGAATGTAATTTGATTAATTATGTAAAAAAAAGTACTAGTAAGATTAAAGTTGTAATCTTTAGCTGGTATGCAGTAAATTACAGGCACTGGCCTCAGAATAATTCATATAATAGTTCCTATTTTGTGTTCCGCAGGTAAACCACCATTTTGTTCTAATAGTGACACTGAACTAAGAGAGATGATTGTGCATCAGGAACCACCATCTCCCAGACAGACAAGTAATACAAATCTGCATTAACACTCCTACAAGCACGCATACAAAGTCTTAGATATAATATTTTTAAAAAAGGGTTTAAAAGAATAAACTATAGCAGTTTGTAATATGTTGTTCGAAGAACTTGACATTTCATATTGTTGTTTGTTTTTCATTGTTAAATAAGATAATGTTATTGGATCTAATTTTAAATCTTATTTACCAGATTTGTTTTCTGCAGATCCTCCCAGTCAAGACTTCCAGAGTCTTCTGAACGGCCTTCTGAATAAAAGTCCAGATATGAGGTTAGGTATAAAGCCACAACACAAGACACTAGTTTACTTCTGCTGATATGACAAGTAAAATAAAATCTATCAGGATGTGAAGCTTACAATTTCTTGCATTTTGCTCAATTAAAACACAGCAACTTTGTCTAAATTCTTAACTATCTTGTCCAGCAGGATTATTTAGACTGTTTAATAAAACAGTTTCTAAAGTATGGCAATGAAAATTATTCCAAAGAAGACTTGATTAAGAACGTTGTGGTTTTTATGATGTTTTAGTTCAGTGCAGTGTACATATTGTATTTAGGTGAGCCTTTATGAGCTGAAGTTAGTTTAGCAATTTTACTGGCCTCTTTCATAAAATTGTTTGCTAATACTGAACAAGAGAGAAAAAAACTTGTCACAATAATTAGTGTTGAATTATCTAGTTGCTTCATATTGATTAAAAAATGCCTGATAGGGCAATTATTATGTTCATGTGAGCTAATGTTTAATTGTTACTTTTCTCATTTAGGATGAACTGGCCTGAATTATTAGATCACCCCTTCTGGACACAAGTAAAGGAGGAAGATGATGCAGAAAATGGTGAAGAAGACAGTGAAAATGGGGATAAAGATGTAAACACTATTTGTGAGAAAGGTGGCTGTGTTAACTCGAGGTGTGTCAATGCATTATTTCTCTCAATTTTAAAAGTCCTTTAACATTTTACAAAATATTAGTTATAGCAGTTTTGCTGCAGGCAAAATTTCTTTTGGAAGAATCTGTGATGCACACATCAGGGCTGATTATAAATGAGTGTTGGGCACTCCATAAGGTCCATCCAACCCTATTTTTATCCAGATGGATTGGCAATAGCTACAAAACTCAGTTTAATAACACAATAATAATAAACTTGCATTATATTAACTTAAGTAGAATTTAAATTCTTTACATGTGCCATAAATTCAGAGTGTTTTATTTCTGATATCTCCACAGAGACACAAGTACATGCGGCCTTTTACCTCCAGGACAGACAGACAGTTTACCTGATAGCCATTCAGACATCATTCAGCAAGGCTATAGGATGTCAAAGAATCAAATCTCTTCAAATACAACAAGTAGAGCTACTGAGAGATCACGTGGCAGAGAGACTGACTGCCAACAAACTGACAAACACATGTTCTGTGGAACCTTAAAGAACAGCCTGGGTCTGCTTGCGATGATGAGAAAGGAAAGACAATTGGAGGAGAAAGGAAAGACTGGAGATGACTCTGAGTCTATTGGTGTACAGCAGCAAACATTACAGCACAGTAAATCATTTTCCACAGGTAAACTGCATTTATTGATTAAACCTTTAAAATGGCTTCAACTCAGTTGGTTCAGTAAAGAAGATAAACATTTTCTCACCTGGAATTAGGACATTTCCTTTACCATTTTAGTCCATTAAACTTTAAAATTCAGATTTTATCTTTATTGTGTGCATCTCATATTTATGTCCTTTCCATATTTTACTGTGTCATGCATCTCAGTTGTAGATGTCTTGAAATCTTATGTCCCCACTGCTTCAGGTAACGCTTTAGAGCTGCTTCCAAAGAGTGGTGTGGATGAGGACAACACTGAGGCAGTCTTCCTGCTTAGGTATTCAGTGAATAGGTTGTACTTTTTCTAACTAACTGGGTTTATAATCTCAGCAGTTTTCTTTATGTTGAGAATAAATGTGAATGTTATGTGAAAGCATCAGTTATACAGTACTTCTGTAATAGAAATGGTGTGCGCATGATTCATCCATGTATTTACTTAACTACTTCAGACAAATCAGGGTTGCAGGTAGCTGCAGTCATTGGGTGAGAGGCAGGGTACCCCCTGGACAGTGCGCCAGTCCATCACAGGGCAAAACAGAGAGATGAAGAACGGGACAAACAACCAGGAACACTGTCCTTAATGGTCAAGAACAATTTAGTTTGACCAATTAACGTGTCTTTGGATGGTGGGAAGAAGCCAGAGTACCCAGAGAGAACACACACAAACTCTACACCGCAACCTTCTCGCTGTTAGGCTGCTGCATTAACCACTGTACCACAGTGCAGCCCTTGTACGTGTTATCAAATTATAAAATGTAATTTATGAAGGATTTAATCCAGGGGAACCTTCTTATTCAGGCCTGAAAGTGCTTAAACTAAATTATAAAGAATCACACTTAACATTTATTCCATGTTCTTTTAGCTCACGAACTAACTCAAGGAGTTGCAGTTCCTCAGACTCTCCAAACCAGAACCCTGCACTTGAGGTTACTGTTATTCTTTATATATTTTCCTCTGCTTGTATCAGCACTACTGATCTTCTCTCTTTATTTCCTCTACGCCTAGCCTGGGACAGGATCCAGTTTCACAAACTGTGTGAAAGGTCTTCTTCATTCTGACTTTGATCTAACGGTTACCCCTATCATTGATAATCCCAAGGTACAGCAGAATTACAGTTATCCACACATGCTTTTCTTCTTTAATTCTTGAAAAGGGAGTATTTTTACAAGGAACTTTTTATGTTTTTTTTTTTTTAATTTAAATCCACCAATCAAGTGTTGAATGTAAGGGCATTGACAATTCACAGAGATTTTCCTGATTTATACTTTTGACCAAATGTTTCAATGTCATTTATTAAGTCAGACATGATGTGACAAGGACAGGAAGTATGTAGCTAAGAGGAAACAGAAACATTTCAGGGTGAAGTTGAATTTATAATTTTGTCCCATTGTTTTAACAGATTCTTAAGAGTGCTCCTGTGCGATTTGATTCCAAAACACTTTGCATACCAGCTTATTCAGGTATGATTCTAGTTTAGAAGTCTTATAGAAAAGATTCTCAGCGTAATGATCATAAGGACCAGATTTCTTTTCATTCTTTTCCAGTTGAGAAACTGCAGTCTTTTAATGAGGAGGAGTGGGTTGCCTTCCTGTCACAACTCTGTTTGTCCCTTAAAGATCAGGGCTCATCCACCTATCTTCCCTCCTCGAGTGCCCCTCCTCACGCAACTGCCATTCGATCGAAACTCAACCTATTGTCCTACCTCTGCTGTGTAGTTGGACATACGCTTATAGCTAACAAACTGATTAACTCAACACTGGTAAGAAAGACATTTAGTTTGTTCTCCTTTTAAATGTTTTATAGCTTTTAGTTTGAATAATTAAACTATATTTTGTGTGCTTTTTACAGCTGTTTTATGGTTCATTCAGACCAACCCCCTTAATCAAATCCTGGTTAGTTTCTTAAGTCCAGTTAGGTTGGAAAAGCATGACTGAAACCAAACTGATGTGCATTAAAGATGATAATTCTGGTCCATATTAAATTAAAGGTCTTGGCCCAGTTCAAATGAACCAAAACCAGGAAGTGTGCTGTGAATTATGTGGTATGAACCCTTCATTAATCAATGGTAAACAAGATCTTTGTTTGGTGTTTCCATTTACTGCAGTTCAGCTTTATTCACAACGCAATCATCTGTTTACTTTGCAATCAATTCTTGTCAGTTCATTGTGATCCAGTTCATACAAGCAAGTTCTTGTCAAAACCCTTGCTGGAGCTGGAGACTTTTTAGAGCATTTAGAATTTGCTAAATATTCAATAATATGAATTTGCTGTGATGAAAACATAGACTAGTTTTATTCTGTGACAGGTTGTCCCTTTTTATATGGTAATATTATTATGTAAGGTGAAGGACAGTAGTCCTAGAAATCTGGTATTCATGTGAACTTAGGGACAAATACTGGGCAAAATAACTCCAAGATTCCTCTCTGTAGGACTAAAAGTTAATGCCTTCCATATTAAGAAAATTTTGTCTTGAGTTCTTCAGGTCCATAGACAGCAACCTGAGTCTGAATTTAAAAGAGAATTCATAATCGTCCAACCTTTGTTTTTAAAATATCTCTGTAATCTGACAAACTGATTGGTTTAATTACACTTCATGAATAAGTAAATAGAAGTATCATCTGAATTGTAATGCCATGGTGTCCAATAGTATTACCTAAAGTAACTGGGTATATTGCCAAAAGTATTCATTCAAGTTTATATCCATTAGAAATTCCATGGGTAAGAAAGATGCATCATTTGCATAAATGAACTGAAATCTACCAGATTAATGTGATTTAAACCTGAATTATGCAGTTAGAATAACTCCATCAACATTGCTAAACTGTAAGAGAATTTCAAGATTAATGGTGTCAAATGCAACAGTAAGATCTAATGACAGTCCATTATCTTTGAACAAGAGAATATCATTAGTAACTTTCACCACTTCTGTCTTTGCTGATAATCTCTTAATCCTGATTGAAACTCTTCAGATTATTTCTGTTCAAGCGGGTGCTTATTTGAGAAGATCTTTTTTGTATTCTACAAGATTTGTATTGGTAAACGGGGGGCTTGGTAAAGGTTTCCAGTTAGCCAACTCTTGATCTTTTTGCCTTTTTTGTCTTTTACTGAAATATTTTTATAAAAGTTTGATTACTGCAGTCTTAAAAGATTTGAGGTACATGATATCCTGTTAATAAAGAGATTAATCAAAATTTATACAGATATATAACTGAGGAACTGAGTAAAAAGGTTCCTTGAACAGCTCCGCTTCTCAGCATGTCTCTCCCCAGGGTTGGTAATGTTGTAGCACAGTTCTCCTGGCACAGCATCAGTGATTTGGTAGTGAAAATGGAAAAAAATCACTAGTTAAACACTAGTTCAAATCTAGAAATAGAACGGCTGTTGTGGAAAATTGGCTTCAAAACATTTTTAAATACAAACCAGTGATATAACATGCAATATATGATGTAACATTTTTTTTATTTCATCTTCTTAATCTTATCTTTTTTTCTCTTTGTTTCTCATCTTTTTCTTTCTTCATTTAGCTTCTAGTATTGACTCAGCAATTACGCCAAGCCCCAAACTGGGACGTGTAAGTATATTATGGATGTATACATGTGTATAAAGAGAGGACTGCATGCACTTTAGAAAGAGTTAACAATAAAACATACAAGACAATTTTCCCACACCTGAAAGCTTACAGGTAAACAAAGCCAAAGAAAATCCCCTTTTCCCTAAAATAATCAGGGTTATACTTGTTTTTCAAAATGATTTAGATGATTTTAGAGGAAATTTCACTCAAATAATACATGCTGGGATTAACATTGTCAAATCAAGCTCTAGTAATGTAGTGGTTATTCTGATATTTTCTAGTAAGAGAAACGGAAATTTCAAAATGTCATTTAAACTAATATCTTTGGCTGTTTTCTGATTAAGAGTCTACAACATGTTTGTTTCCCCTTGAAAATGAGATGCGACATCTCAAGGGGTTTTCCATAAATACATTGAAAATCAGTAATTTTTAACTTTTTTGCTATTTTTATCCAAACTCTTTTCTAATAGCCAGTAATATCTGATGGTAAGCCATGATGAGGTCAGCCACTGTAAACATGTCATGGAGCTGAGGTGATCATCTCCTGCCCTGACTTCTGCTGGAAGCTTGAACTGTATGGAGTTAGATTTGTCTTTTCATTCAATGCAAGAAAATATACAATCTGAGAGGGGAAAAATATTTACTTGATAGTAATTATTTTCACACTGATAGCAAAAAAAATAATATTTGTGAGTAAAAAAAGTTTTGAGAAAAAATATTCTGTTACAGAATATCTAATTTTTTTTTACATGTTAATAAATATATATATATA
>JBAMHX010000007.1:21592783-21608398 GCA_037177515.1 Pseudomugil tenellus | reverse complement strand
ATATATATATATATATAAAAAGAGAGAGATAGAGATATTTTAATAATATATGTAAAAGGAGAGAGAGATGTCTGAACATTATAGGAGTGATGCATTCAGAGTCACTAGGTTTGACTTGTTTAAACCTAATTGGGATATTTTCTATAAAAGGATTACCGGTACCTATGGTTTATCTAAAGTGCAACAGAGGATTCATTGCAGTTTATTAGGAGTATTTAACTTGAACATTAATGTGAACATTTACAGATAAATAGGTGCATCTGTTATATTTTACTCTTAGGTTTGTCCAAAATCTAATTTGTAGACATTAATATGACAGAGAACCTGACATTTTGGGGATTTAAAAATGAATACTTTAAGGTGCTTTTACTTGTTTAAACGGGAGTTTGCATGGATTCCTAAAAAGGTTTAAATGTCTGAAATGGATGTATGTAAAAGTAAGGCTTTAATTTGATGCATCTTAAAAGTCGTGAATATGAGTGATTATTTTAATGCAGTATGATCCTCTATGACAGGAAGAGCCACTATGCCTGTTTTACAGCAAGATAAACTGCACATTTCAGTAGTATTCAATGTCATTTTAAGTTTCCCTTGTTAAAATTCTGTTTTACATTTGTCTTCTGCTCTGCAGTAAAACCATTCAATGGCAACATTTAACCAGGTCCCCTGATGCTCTCTTTATCCTCAAGGTTAGACGTAGCCTAAAGCCAGGCAAAGTAGCAAGGCAGCAGAGCAACATTTCCCAAAAAAAGTCAGGAATGTTGGTTGAAATAATCAAAATTATGTGCACTGTGACATTGAGTATATTAAACACGGACAATGTAGTACACATATTTATATCAATCAAGTTAATATTTGAAGTCTTCATCACCAAAAACATACTTAGTAACTTTAATACAAGATTGTGTTGGCTTTTTTTCCACAATTAAAAGAAGTTTCTTGTTAGATTTACTGGGAAAATGTGTCTAAACTTTTGGCTGCAAACAAACAAAAAACAGCCCTGGTATTGTTTTACATGGATTTTTTAAATTAACAATCTGACTTTTGTGCACACCATGCACAAAACATTTTTTTAAAGTGAAGAAAAGTTTAATATTTTTTTTAAATAAAAGGAAATAACTTTTAATAATATCTTACAGAGCTTATTTAGACGTCTATGAAAGTGTCCTGCTGCACTGGAACCGGTAGCTTGTAATCAAGATGTCGTGACTTTTCATGCTTCTTCTGTCCCTCCCTTACATGGCCTCTTCATGCCCTTTTCTCACTTCATCCTTTTGCTTCTCATCTACTTTAT
This sequence comes from Pseudomugil tenellus, assembly GCA_037177515.1. NCBI lineage: Eukaryota > Metazoa > Chordata > Actinopteri > Atheriniformes > Pseudomugilidae > Pseudomugil > Pseudomugil tenellus. The sequence goes on along the minus strand of JBAMHX010000007.1, from coordinate 21,607,104 downwards.
CTGTCTTCCCCTCATTCCAACTCTACTCCTTCACTAACCCCCTCCCCTTTAACTGTACCCCCCCTCACACACTCTCCTCTCACCCGTCCTCCCTGTCTTTTCTATGTCTCTCTATCAGGAGGAGAAGAGAGGCTCCCCAGAGGGACTATGGTTCGTTCCCGCTGCCGCCTACACCAGCTTAATGAGGAGCCTGCGGGAAGGGGTGAGTGTCTCTGTGTATGTCTGCGTGTGTCTGTTTGTGTCTGTGCCTGTGTAGCTGTGACTAAGTCTCTCACGCTGTGTGTGTGTGTGTGTGTGGCAGGGGATCCCTGTGAACGGTAATGATGAGGCAGCTGTGGGGGCCTAAAGCGTTGTTTGCCAGCTGCGAGTCAAGGGCATGCAGAGCAGTCACACATACGTGCACACACACTCTTACCTGCATCAAACACAACCCTTTACTGCTCAGCAGCCTGACCTCAGCAGCAATTAGGACCCTCTAGACTCTTACTTACAGTAGATCGAGCAGATACACCGACGGAAATGTAGATTTCTTTCTGCTTTCTTTCTTTTTGCTCCTGTCTTTTTTTATAGCTAACCATTTATTTCTGTTTGTCGTTTTCATTAGTCTGTCAAAAATGGAAACGCCCATGTTTGCCTTAACAGGAAAATAAACGTATGCATAAAGCTCCACGAAGTGAGAAATCTGAATGTTATAAGAATTGAATTAGTTGTATTCGGGTTTAACTGTAAAACACTTGATTGAAAAATAAATACATGTCAGGTACCTGAGACCATGTCTAAGTAAAGAAAATGCATCCTTGTTATTAGAAAGGTGGTTTTGCTGGTCCACTTTTACTTCACAGTCAAGCAATTTAATTTAAAAAGATTTTGATGAATGAATGAGAGATTAATAAACATGTTAGTGGGGAGCAACCATGTGGAACTGTTTACAAGTTACGTGGTGTGCATGACTAAAAGATAGAGGAAAGGCCTGACCTGAAGGAGAAGTGCATGAATTTACCAGCCTTAGTGTCATGCACTTTCTAAACTTTTGTGTTTATGTTCTCATTATATTATTTGGCTGTATTTTTAAACACTTGAATAAAAACAAACAAAAAACAAATAATAAAGAAAAAGTTGAAATAATATTTTACCACCTGTAAGTTGGATCAGTAACTGGACCATTGACTGGTCCAACTGTGGGACGCCCGCCATTCTACTTTTGCTGTTTGGTCAGCTCCACTGTCATTATAGTTCATTTGGACAAGTGTAAATTGAGATTCACCTGTCATTTGGAAACAAGATTTACTTCTTTTAGATATTATTAGACAATTGTCATCCCTTTAACTGTAGATGAATATGAAAACATGTGCTTGACGGTGAGAATTTAACCACATATAACCAGAAGAGAACAAGACTAAAGGTTTAGTCTTTGCTGGACTGATTAATCAGAGTAAATTTGGGTGAAAATTATCTGCTACTGTTAGCTGTCAGCTAGTTTTATCACCACCGACACTGTTGTTTGGTGTTGGGTGGTAATGAAGTATGGCGTGTACGACAACAGCAGGGAAAATGGTGGAGGGGGTGATGAAAGAGAGTTGACCTATTCATTATCATTGACTTGTGAGAATATGGTAAAGAAAACTGATCACTCACACAAACCACTAGAGATTACATTGATGCTGAGTCCCAACCTCACTCACTCTCTCTCCTACTCTCACCTCTCTTCCCTGCAGCATTTCTATCTAAATATTTGTCTGGTATAATTGACAGAAATGTATAAATGATTTTTGTCTCTTGGAGACAAAAGTTGCCAGAGTTGATTTAATAGTAATATTTATTCAAAGTTTCACTATAGACATTTGTACGACTGTTATCAGTATTATGTAAGTCGATGCTTTTCTTGAGTTTGCAATGAAAAACAATATATGTGATATGGTTTGCTTAAAATACTGTGAGATTACAGTATTGGCTTCATTTTAAGACATGTTTTAATACTTCAGATGATGGCATTTTTCTACTTTTGCTATATAACGTTTATAAAACCCCACAATAAGTTTTCTTACAGATGTTTTGGGTTACATAGAAAGAACAAAACACAAAGACGTGTGAAAACAATTTGGTACACTTCTACTTGAAAAACCTTCTCTGAGATCAAGTTTAATAGGGTACGCTATTTTTGTCTTCACCATAAGGTCAGCTGCTACAAAAGCAAATGTCCACAGCTCAGTGATCAAATGACACTTGATGAGCTTGTCGTGCATGAGTTTTCCTGCCGTTGCCCTTTAGGAATGGTTTGTGCAGTCGGGTAAATCTGTAGGACAATATGTCTACACTGAGACATACTACGCTACAGTAAATAAATAAAGCACTCATTCGGCTGCAGAAGTCTGCTTTTTCTCCACGTACTGTTGGTGTTGAGTTATTTCATTCAGTGATCATACTACTTCTACATAACAATGTGGTTCATCATGAGGTTATAAATTCTACTTTGCTACAAGTTAAATGTATTATAACAAGGCGATTTAAAGTACAATATTATTTAGAAAGAAGGTTTCTGCAATAATGGTTGGTGATTACTGGCAGGTCAGAGAGCTGCACCTGCTCACGTGTTTGAGAAAAGGGAAAGGTAGATCATTGATCACACTGTTTTTATTAGTTATTGTTAACTTCATCTAAGTGAAACTTTCTTTGGCATTCATATTCAAATATCAAGGTTACCTTGCTGGTTTTACCATTTAATTTAAACCAAACAACATCTATACGGATATATAGTCAAGAAATAAGTCCTTAAATTAATATTTTGCTCAAAAATAAAATTTATAAAATTCTTTTGAATGTGGAACTTATAAGTCTTGTACCACTTGTGTTGAATGCTTTAATCAATAATAATACATTGTGTTTAATTAATTTATTTATTTTTGATTATGATCTGTGATTCCTTATTCAGTTAGTTAAGATCAGAGCTCCAGTGTTCACATTTAATGCATGAATGCAACCATTTGAAGACTTTTCTATTTCTTTTCAAAGTCCGGCTCAAAGCACATTAGATGTATTTGAAAATAATTAATGAGTCACGTGAAAAGATGGAGATTTATGTAGTAATGAATTATTCAGTGACGCTGCTAAACTGTTTTTGATCTTTTTTGTGTTCAGAAAGCATTAGTGTCTAATTTGCTAAGTACAGCATGTAGCAATGCATCCGGCCAGCTAAAGCTGAGTTCAGTTGTTGGATCATTCTGTTCACACAACACAGCGCGCTTTTTTTTAAAATACAGAGTTATGAAGTCGTCGTGACAAGTTTTTTTGCAAGCTTAACCCCCAACTCATCTGACTGATCTTTATCAAGCAGTTTAGCTAACGTGAAAACAAATCCACCTTCATTGACATAATGCAAGTATTTCCTGGTAGTTGAATCTGTTTTGTTTGTGTTTTGTTTACGAGAACAAGCATGGCTCTCTCAGGTGTTTGTTGGATGTATTTTCCTCTCTGGATTTTCAACTTCTTGAATTTTTATCAGCTCTCGCTTCTCACTCATTAAGTCTTTTTTCTGATATCTACACCTGTTAACAAGAAAGCAAGGAACTCATTTTGTCAGCACATGTCAGCAAACCGTTTGAATAATGTCTGAAGAGTTTAACCTTAGCAATCAATAATCCCTGACCAAACCGCCAGTTTGTGTCAGATCTGGACCATTAATTTACTGCCAGGTGAAAACCTGGCTTAAAAATCTGGTACTGTGTTCACTAAACCTCGGTGTTCCCTTTTCATCACGTTCTTCTCTTTAGTTGTAGTAACTTTGGTCATCTTATTTTTGTCTATATATCTTCTTGGTGTTTTATACTGATCTATTTTTTTTTTTTTTACATTAAACTGTGTTTATCATGTCTGGTTTAGATGTGCTGCTGGAATGACTATTCCCAGTCGTGTTTGGGTTTGGCACTCTTTAATATTTGTTGTAATGAATTATCTTGTTGTCTGCAAGGTTATTTACTACGGAAACATATAGCTGTCATCCAAATCAAAGGAAACGTGATAGTTTATCATGAAAACGTGAGACCTAGGCGTACATAATAATAATACAAAGTGAAAAGGTGGAACATAAGTCGAATTTGGTTGTTAACTAGGAAACTGTGCTGCAGTGGGTCAGAAAAATGTCTAAAAGGGATTCAAATGTAATTTACAGAAGACAGTGGGGATAGTGATGTTTGGAGTGACTTTGGTAAAGTTAGAGTTCCACCAATTTTCTGCTTCAATAACTTATCAAAGAAGATTTGATTCTATAAAACAGACACCTCACTGCAACCACATAAAGGTAGACTGCGATCTACAATTGTATTTTAAACAAAACAAGCTGTCCTCTGCACTGAAAGGCTTGCGTGGGGCTCTCTGCTCAGCTACCTGATGCGTTACATCACAAGAACCGTCCGATAACGTGATACGTTTCACGTTTTTACAATAAACTTATCACATTATAACATAAGTCCTGATTTTCTTTTAATTTGGAAGACAGCTGCACACTGTTGTAGCTTACATTTAGAATCTATTTAAACTTTCAAAATACAAGTAATATCCTGAAATAATGTTTCGACCTTTGTGACAACTGCAAATAACCATGATGTTGCATTTTCAAACATCACGTGCAAACTCTCTAGGGCTAATGACTGAAATGCTGTAGCAAAAAAAGGACAGAAAATGCTCATCGAATATTTTTAAAAGTTCTCTGATATCTCTCCTCAGCACAACATGAGTGTTTCCTTCTTCTTCTCCCTGCGAGAATTAAAAAAAAATAAAATCATATTTGTGTCTAATTATCATCTGACCAAAGCAGCATATTTTCTGGCCTGCATGGTCTGCCCGCTGCTTCTAGGGTGCTCAGCCGTGTGTGGAGACTGGTATGTACACTGCTGTGTGCAACAAACAAATCATGTAGAGACAAGTAACACATTGTGGTGTAAATGTGACTAATAACATCAGACTGTATGCAATATGTGGACAAAGACTAAACCTGTTTTAGAGGAAATATAACCATCAGAGTTCAGTGTTTGGCCACAGGCTGCGTCTTGCAGTTTGTTAATGAAGCTGTTCTTATTTCAACTTTGTACCCCTGCGTTAAATGTACTGTACTCTTGGTTGCATGAGCATATTCTGACCTCCAGATCAATGATCCACTTTTCCCTTTTTCTCAAACACGTGGCTATCCAGTGATTCCAGTGAGTGGAAAGGGGAATTGATTGGAGTGCTTGTTAATAACACATGGCGTAATCCAGTAATGCTTAAAACAGGCATCTGTACACTCACAATACTGAACATTTTGTTTTGACCTGTCATCCATTTTGTCTGTCATGACAATTTTCCTGTTACCGGCCACCCCTACATGTGATGTCAAAAGCTTTTCGAGCTATAAACACAACACCCAGTGCATTAAATGTTAAATTCCACATTATGATCCATAAGAAGACACCAGTAAAATTTAAGTAAGCTCTGATATTTTAACTTTATGACAGTTTATCTTCTTTCAACAAATGTTTTATTTCGAACTGGAGAACTGGAGACCAACACAACACCAACAAAATATTGTTTCCCCACCTATAATTTTAGGGGGTACTCCAGCACCCCAACAACAGCCCCCTAGAAAATTAGATTTGTTTACAGTACTTTGTGAAATTACTCAATATCCTATACACAAAAGTATTATTTCACGATTTTTTTTATTGTCAAATATTATATAATTTATTTATTTAGGTTATTTCTATTTAGTACCCCTTTAAAGAAAGGTCCCTTTTGTCTAGACCAGGTTTCATTTTCTTTTAACAAAAAAGCCTTATGTTTTTCATCTTTTTCTCATGCAATTATGTCACATCATGTGTGTGCATGCGTTATTCTCATTTTAACATGCAATTGGCAAGTTACACATTGTTACACATTGGAAATTGTTGTGTCAACCAAATATATGCCGTAAGAGATCAGCACTTATTTAACCATAATAAGAGCAGCGGAGGAGGAAAAACAGGTGGAGGTGTATTCCTGCTCCGGTGTACTAAGAACTTCATGTCCATCAGGAAACTCATGGCTGAACAATAACACACCCCTTCCTTGTTGTCAAACCTTGATGTCATGTCTGACACATTATTAATCAAACAATCTTTATTTATAAAGCACTTTTTCATACAAAACAAAGTAAAGTGTAATCGCCTCCACCATATTACAACTTAGCAGATCAGTCATGCATGCATAGATGCGTGCATTTTCCCAACTGAGGAAATTTAGCATAAAGACTGCAATCATTCTCCAGAAATCTTTGCTCTTACCCACACCTATTGTCATTCGCTATTGGTAGTGACCGGAAGAACACAATCGCCAATTCAGGCGGTTGAAAGAAGATTCCTCCGCAGGGTGGACGGGCTCTCCCTTAGAGAGAGGGTGAGAAACTCAGAAGAGACTCAGAGTAGAGCTGCTGCTGCTCCACATCAAGAGGAGCCAGATCAGGAACCTCGGGCATCTGGTTAGGAAGCCTCCTGGATGCCTCTCTGGTGAGGTGTTCCGGGCACGTCCGGGAGGAGAACCAGGGGGAGACCCAGGACACGCTGGAGAGATTACATCTTCCGGCTGGCCTGGGAACGCCTCGGGAATTCCTCCCGATGAGCTGGCAGATGTGGCTGGGGAGAGGGAAGTCTGGGCTTCCATCTTTAGGCTAGGCCTCACAACCCGACCTCGGATAAAAAAAAAAAAAAAAAAAAGCAGAAAAAGACGGTACGACTGCAATGATCCGCTTATTTATTCCATATAAAGGAATACTGCAGAAATATGTGATCACACAACAGATTTCCTGAACTTTAACCCCCATAACATATAAGCACGTACAGGCCTAGTGTACATGATTAAATGTAATAATACCCAAGTGTATTGTGTGCACAGGAGAAAAATATGGCATCTTACTATATATGCTACACTGTCACAATGCTACCTCACAGTACGAAAGTCCAGGTTTTGATACTTGCAATAACTAGACCATTTGGGGGGCATGTTTATGATTAGCTTGGCTTTTTTTTTTACATTCTTCCTGTCTGTGTTATAGGATATTTCTTAGGTATAGTGGTGATTGAAAAGTAGCAGCAGGTATAAATTTAAGTGACTGGGGCATAACCGATGGCCCCTGGTAGGCTGTAGAAGAGTTAATAGATGCATTTAATGTCTGTTGATCTGACTGATGTATAGGTGAGCTGCCAAGCTGTCAAACAGAATCTTGTGCAGAGCTGAACATCAGGCAACACAAGATAGACTGAGAGAGGGACATAAAGATAAAAAATGAACATGGTTTTTCAGTTGCTGTGTGAATGAGGAATTAAGGAAACCAGTGGAGAGTAATACCAAAACATTTATAAATACTTTAGTTTGTTATCAGTTGTTGCATGTAAATAAAATCATAAGCAAGTTCTGCAGATACGAACATATTCTGGACGGTTTTGTTTATCTATTGAAATATCTGGTAATAGTAGTGAATATTTAGTCAATTTAACCCCAAGCTTTAAGAATACATAATTCATGGGGATTGATTGCTACCCTGAAGAGGACTTAGTGATTTGGAAAAGGAATGAATAAATTTACAATCTTTATTATTTTTGACAAAAGAGACAATTAGTAATGATTTTTTTAGTGAGTCAGCTTTGTGACAATACTGCTATAATTTTAGTATTAGTCACAGACTCATATATGGTTTAAAATTAGACATGAAAATGAGAACTTGACAGAAAAACTAACTAGAAAGTTAAAATATATTTTAAAAATTAATGCTTTACTCTTGGATACCGTATGAAGGGTTCAGATTAAGGGTTTAGCACACCATCTTTTTGATTTTGTCACGGCTTCAAATAACGATTGACTAAGAGATGATAGCTGTACTAATTATGATTTTACATGCAGCGAGGGGTCAAGTTGTATGCACATTTGTCCATGCCAGTTTTTGGTGTCGAGGGGCGACAGGTTCGAATTTCCTCCAAAAAGATTAACCACATTGTTCAGGTACAGCTCTCGTTGACTAGAAAGGCCAATTAAAACGGTTCAAGGCTTGGTTAAACTATTTGTCTCTGTTCCTGTAACGTCATATGGTAAAGCAAATCATTTTTAAAGTTACTGCCATTACATGTGAGATCCTTCTTCTGTCTTATCATTTCTTAGCCCAGATGAAGTACAACAACATGCTCAGTACATGTTTAAATATATTTCACATCTGTTTTATTTTTGTTTGTTTGCTTTTCAGTTTTTATTATCTTTTGTTTGTTTATCAATCAATATTGTCCCTGGAGGTAAATTGGTTTTTCAGCTCAGAACGGACATACATCACAATAGTCATGAACAAAATCCGGACCAATGGCACATGTCGAAAGAGAGATTTATACAACCCAATAGCAATAAATGAATAAAATTGGAAAAATTAATACCAGCTATGACTAAAAGAAATTGCAGAAAGGTCCCATAAGTGGGTTTTACTATTTAGGTAACACACAAACACCTCAAGTCTCTATATCCCTCCTACATAAATCCTGAATACTGAAGCAATGGCCCGATGGTATTCACTCTGGAAAGGATGATCCAGACCGTTCAATATGAGATGAGCTTTCCTCACAACATTATGGTTTCAAAAGGCATCAGTGTGAGGTTGTTATCAAAGTACCACACCCAATTATTTATAGCTGTCCATGTTCGCAACTGCTTTAATTAAATAGACAGAGGGTTTGGTGGAGACTTTCGAAAATCTATGTCCATGTTGTTGGTTTTAAACACATAAAATACATAGCATATGTTGAAAAAACTATTAAAAAAAACGTTGTTGCCAAAAAATATATATCTTAAAGAATACTAATGTTAGTTCATATTAGCGAATGTGAATAATTAAGCAACTATATGCTTAATGTTGCCACGAACACTACACGATTATGATATTTTTTTTGTTTATTTATTTTTCCTGTTAGTTGGATTTTGTTGCTGGCTCTGTAAAAGAAATAAAATAAAAATATAAACACAAAAACTAAAAAATATAACAAATAACTAATAAATAATCCTCTGTTTTCAAATGTATTGCAACAAAATGAAAATCAATCAATAAGTATATATTTACCAGCCTTGACGGATCAACTTATATAAAGCATGCTCTGTGTGACATGGCATAGAATGAAGTATTTTTAATCATTTGTGGTGTCTGCTGTCATTTGTTGTGCTGTTGTGACTGGAGAAGAAATTTGTCTACAAATTCATTTTCAGTGCCCCATACTGTTAATTGCATGACAGCTTGAGACACAGTGGCAAGACCCTGTCAAATCTGCTCCAGGCAGTATGTTTTTGATGCATTTCTGACCCTCTGAATCACACCAGCACCTTCTGTTGCTGTTGAGAGTTTTTTTCTGATTTACAAGTAAAGCATTGCAGAGAAGGATACAGATTGTTGTGCTTGAGGAGGGGTTTGACTAGGAAGGAAGTGGTGGGGGGGGCACAAAGCCAAAGGGAGTATGGTGGTTTTTACCAATGGAGAGAAGATTGTGAGGGAAGGCACGGAGTGACAGAGAGGAAGGGAAAAAAAAGCTGGATCAGTGTAGTTGGAGAAGAGGGGGGGTGGCAAGCAGATAGAGTGAGGAAAAGAGAGAGTTGTACTTGGAGAGGGGGATTGGATGGCATGGAGTGAAAGGCAGGTTTCCAGGCCAGACTTGAGCTGCAGGAAATTATTTATGAGCCTGAACAATATGATGCTTCAGCTGCCTATGATGAATAATCTGTGTGCGTGTGTGTGTGTGTGCCTGCAGCAGGAATGGTGTGTGAACAGTATTGCGGTGATAGAAGCCAGAGGGCACTAGGCAGAAATTCCCCTTACACACACGCGGACACTCGCACAGATACACACATGGCTTTTAATGATTTATTACTATCTTTCACAAAGGAGAAGAGAAGAGAGCGAGGGGGGCTCTTAAAAGACAGTCCTGGGCCTTACCCTTATGTCTCTAACATGGGATGGCCACTGCAGGTTCGTGTACAATCAAAAAGCATGCACACTGTCTGAAAGAAGTCGTTCTGTGATATGCTGTATACAAAAGCAGTGGGAACATCCCTGCCTGTATCACTTAAAAATTAAATAATCAGACATTATATCACAGGGGGCTGTTCTGGAAGATTCTTGTTCTTATTTCAAATTAAATATAGGCGGACACTCGACTTCTACTTTGTCAAATAAACAAGTAGCTTAATTGGTGATGCGACAAATAGTGAATTTGTATTTCAACACTGTTGTATAACATTAAAGTCAGTATTACTCACAGCTTTAATTGCGCAGGGACATTTGTTGTACTGATTTATAAAGTGATCATTGTTCGCTGGTGTCCTGAGGCTGAGAAACAAGACTTCACAACTTTTGCCTGCGGGATACTGCAGGATGTTGGATATAAGTTCCGCTTTATGCCCTAATGCACGCCACGTGGTAGCAAGCAGATACCGACACACTCTTTGTTTTGACATGCGCAGTGGCTCATTCATCAACATGAGAGGACATTATTTGAGGAAGCAATATCAACATAGGATGACTTTTACCGTCAGGAGAGAGTTCACAGGAGCAATAGGATGCAAAGTGGATAGCAGTTGTTTTGGAGCGCCAGTTCGGTGTCTTTATTACTTTCTGTGGAAACTGGCAGTACATAATGGGCATTTCCAAAATAGTAATAATTAATAGTAGTAATAGTAAATAGTAATAATAATTAATATTAGTAATAATAAAAAAATAACAGCATTTTAAGATTTAGTTGAAAAGTAGAGCTTGCTTGTATATTAACTTTGCTTGCTGTGAGTGCCCCAAGTAGGACCTGTTGCCACCATTTATCTTCAGAAGTAATATGACTAATTCAAAAGGAAAACGTCCACTTTTGTGCATTGTGTCACATGATCTCAGAATATTTGCACCTGTTCTGAAAAACCCTAGAGTCTGGTGAAACATTAATCAAAAGAAACCACCAAGCAGCTGGCACCATAAAGACCTAGTAACTCCTGAAATGGGTCAGGGACAAAGTTGTGGAGGAGTATAAAACAGTTGAGCTATAAATAGAAATAACAGAAATGTTAAAAATCCCACGGAGCACTATTAAATCCATCATCACAAAATGGAAAGAAAATGACCAGTCTATAGACGGGCGTCCACCAAATGTCACTAAATGGGGAAAAGTGTAAAATGCTTCCAAATGTCCTTATGAGAGGTTCATTCTTGTGCCTGTAGAAATGGCCTACCATTATTCTGAGTTTTTTGCTTTGAAAGGTTGCACTGCTTTGTGTGTCTCTGACTGCAAAGATGTTTTTTCATTAAAGTCAGTCTATGTCAATGAACAGAAAATACTTTGTTAAACTCGGAGGGAAATTACAGTTTGTACTTATATACTTGTTCATGTTGTCCCTCAAGCCTTTTTCCTAAACTCTAGATTAATTTTGACCATATTTTTTAATTGTCATGTTGGTATATGTGTGATTTGCAAAGCATGTGGATACTCAGAGTCCTCTTGTCAGCTATTATTTTACTAGCATTTATCTTCAGTATCTTACGGTGATGCTAAAGAGTTTATCTAGTCAACTTTTGCACTCAAACAGCTTTATATCAACAGATCTAGTGTGGCACAGATGTGCAAATTGAAACAAGCAAAAGCTTCAAAACTCTGAAACAAGGTGTACAAAAGCTCTTAAGTAGTCGTTTTAATGCAATTGGTCTAAGTAAAAGTCATTTGTGTACTCAATTGTTATAGATTATGTGGCTTTATAAAGCCTTACGTTCACACTGCAGGCTGAAGTGAACCAAATCCGATTTTTTTTTTTTTGCCCCTATGCGACCTGTATCTGATCTTTTCTTAACAGTCTGGACTACACAGATCTGATCTTTTCAAATGTGACCCAGGCCACTTAGATATGTGGTCCTAAATCCGATACGCATCTGATCTTTTGCCATGCAACTTCAGTCTGAAAAGCCAGGTCACATTAATCCCACCTGCACGTCTTTGACAGTGTTTCAGCGAGACGCTCAGCAATGTACATAAAGGTTCTGCTCTTCATTAGGAAATTATTGAGAAACTCCATATCTGTAAAGGCGCTGCATTACGCTCCTGGTTCTCACGCACTCCTGGATACAACTTTGTATCCACATGTTTCTCTCTGTGCAGACGTTTCTTCACAAAAAGCCATCTGACCCTCCTCCTTTATAATCTCCTTAAAACAATACCATTAAAAATGCATCGACTGCGGTTGGAAAGTAATTTTAAAATAGCAAGATGCGCTCCGCTGTTATTCTTGTGTCGTCACCGTCATGTTTACTTCTATAAACACAAAGATGTGACCTATGTCGATGTGTCTTCTGCGCATGCGGGACGCATTTGGTGCACATAACGTTCATACAGGAAAACACATACATGTTGCATATATTTGGAAATGTGAACGAAATCTTGAAAGAAATCAGATTTAAAAAAAAATCTGAATTGAGCATTATAGCGTGCAGTGTGACAGATTTCTTTTTTCTTAATTTGTGTAATGTTTTGTCTGAGTTCTTGACATTTTCTTCATGTTTATTCCTACCACACCTTTGCTTTTAAACCAGTGCATCCAAGTGTGACTGAAGGTAATGTTAGATGTGTGACTTCTGGTCTCCAGAAGGCGTCTGTCTCTATATCATAGGGGGTCATTGAAAACCAGGTGCTCTAGCTTCTAAAGGCATATAATTACTGAGGGAAACCACATCAGACATGTGACCTGTGCATACAGGCACAGACACCCAAAGTGAGGTAGTTTTTTTTTTATAATGTGTATGGCTTTGAGAACAGGTGCAAACAAGTCTGGATATAAAAGTAGCCCACTGATCAACACTTGAAGAGGCTGTCTTTTTGTGCCATATTATCTTGCCTTTTAAGTCTTGAGTTGAAAAGAACTTTTAGCTGGCAGTTCAAAGTGCATAAATCTCATTTGTCAGACCTGAGCCATATACTGAGACAGATTGTTAATTTACTTAGATGCAAAGAAGCCACTTAATCCTATGAAGACATGAAGAAGAAAATGAAAATCTTGTGTAAACTGGATATAAGATAGACAACCGAGAAATGGGTTGTTTTTTTTTCAGTTGACAAATTCAAACCAACCAAACTGGAAAGAAAACTTTTTGTTTTGTTATTTTATGTGTTTAAGCTTCTGTTGCTCATGCTTCCTGTAAATCTTTGTTTTGTGATTTTAAAGAATCTTTACGTCTGTAAATATACGTATAAATGCTTTGTTGAAAATAAAATAATGTATATTATTAAATGACTGATTATTTAGAGTAAACCATAGAATCTAAGTACTACACCTCATTACACTTTTTAACACTGGGAAAATGCTGAAGTACTACATCCATTACATCCAAGTGAGGTCATGGACTTACTGCAGACTTTCTGTACTGCTGTCACTTCAGACAGGTTTGAGGTTTAATCATTCTAAGAGGTAACATTCAGAACTACCAGTATTCCCAGTTCATGTTTATGGCCACATTTCCACAAACATATGCTGCCTTAATGTGCTATGGGGATTATGGAAAACACCACTTGCCAAGGTCAAATTTGCAAATGAACGCCCCCTTTTGTTGTAATTTCCTTGAAGACTATTTTAAAACCCGAGTTGCCAAGAAGTCGGATTTGACCTTGCGAAATGGCGGAAAGCAGCAAAGAAATTTTGGATGGTAAGAAATGTGCCTGTTAATACATGTTTTTAGTCGTGTTCATTGTTCAATTATGTAGCACAAACAACTTATGCATTTCCCCTTTGTGTCAAATAAAATCGCTGTTATTTTTTGTTATAACTTAGCAAAGCGGATGCTAGCTACAGCTAGTAGTTAGTTAACAACTTATTAGCAGATGAAAGTCCTGACTGTTTTACCCATGTTTTTATTATACTACGAGCACAACAGCACTTGAACAGAACAACTCGTAATTTACTATTTACAGGTAGAAAATATCCTCTTTCCGATAGCACATGAAGGCAACATTAGTCAATTTTTAATTGTCACAACTTTATTTTCACTTCGTGGAGTCACCCATTAACTAAGTTGTTTAATGGGAGGGGGCAGACTAATGTAATAATGGTAAGGGCGCTCTTGCTTGGATAGCTTCCTCTACCATGATAATGAACATTATAAAATTACTTTTAAGCTAAAAAATAAACAAAATATAATTGTAGCAGTTAAATGTTTTCAATTTAATTTAATAATAATAATAATAATACAAAACTAAAACAAGGCTGTAGCTTTATATCATTCTGACTTTTTCGTGGGAGATTGTAGTAATTTAAAATATTATGCCCCACAG